>JALPQI010001360.1:0-156644 GCA_025490895.1 Thaumatotibia leucotreta | reverse complement strand
ATAGTTTTATGTGATACTGAAATATACTGTGATAATAACTTAACATGTTCTGCTTATTTGGAACTAGTAAGTATATTTTCTGTATAGTCTATTTATTAGGGTCCAAAAAAACTTTTCGTTGTCTTATTTTGTGTCCCTAAACTAAATAACGTGACGCAGTGGTGATTTTTGACCAAACGAGCATTCGCTATTTTAGCGAACGCTCGTTTGTAATTCGTTTTTAACGATCGAATTTCGTAGAGTAGGGGGTTAGCCCCCTACTCTACGAAATTCGATCGTTACACAAAATGTGATTCGTTGATTTCGTAGAATGGCGGATAGAATAGCGAATGCTCGTTTGCTCTGAATGCACCTTTACCTTTTCACGACCCCTAATACGAAACGCCCCTTTTTCAAAGTCTGCCAATTTAATCTAGCGTCTCGATAGTCTAGCCAGACCTAGGTCAACGCACAGACGACAAAGAGTCTGATCTGGTTGGGGTAGGTCTTAACTAGAGCCCTATGTTATGTACCTAACTGTATACAAGACCTAGCACAAGTATGGCTTGCCGTGTCATCGTTTTTTATAACCTATGTACCGATTTCTTGTACTTGATGGTACTTATAATGTGTTACCAATTCGATCAGAATAGTACATTGTGGCGAGTGGCGATGTTTTAAAACACGACCGAAGGGAGTGTTTTAAATCGACATGAGTTACGAATTTTCTTTTTGCACGTGTTTCGTACGACGTTTTTTAGTACAGATGGCCCTCCGAAGTTTTCAACCTGACGTAAAATGAGCCATTTCTCGCACTAGCGCGTAAAAAAGGCACCATCTATACTAAAAAATGGTTATTAGCAAAGATCGGCAAAATGTGCGTCGCTAATGTGGATATGACTCCAAAGTTGATTAAATGAATAATTAATCGAATCATTTCTTGAAAATTCATTTGGAAGCTTTTAGGTGACTAGTTACAAAGATTATGGGTGTCAAATAGGTAATTTTCTGAAAGTGATAAAATGATTAATTATTTAATAAATTTTGGAGTCCTGTCCATATTATTGCGAACAATGACGCCCATTTGTTCGATCCCTGGTTAGCACAGTTTATTTAAATAAAATAAATAATAAGTATCTTGGGACGTCTTACACAAATCGACCTAATTACGTAAATAATGCCCGCGCCCGCCGGGATTAGAACCCGGAACCTCTAGCTTCATAGGCTCTACCAATAGTACCAATACCAACTAGGCTACGGAGTCTGACAAATGTTTTGAAATGTTTATTTTGCCTTCTTTTTATACCATAACTGTTAGAGACTTCAAAAAAATCGTTAATTTCAGGCCTCATTCTGCTCTGTCACCCCAATCACTCCATCATTGGAGTGACAAAGACAGATTCCCAATTATACCATGAAGACATATTTTCAATGGTAAACCAATCCCGTCTGGGAGCTGTCTAGCCAGACCTAGGTCAATGTACCTACCGTACAGACGACAAAGAGTCGGCTTGGGGTAGGTTCCCTGCTAGGGGTGTCGACGTCCCTTTACAGTGGTACTTCTGTGCGTTACTACTCTGTGCTAGGTGACGTGGGGTAATTGCAATAGGTTGAATTTGTAAATCTTATTGTAATTCAATTGACAACGTTTCAAAATTGTCGATGAATCGAAAACCATTTCGAGATATACGCATGTAGATCACAAACATACATTTTTCGCTATATTTTTGTTAAATAGTCTTAAAAATAGTTAAAAGGGGAAGTGACATCACATAGCTGATTCAGAGCTGCCACTATACCAAAAAATCTTGTGGTTGGAATGTCACTAGTGTTCGGCAGTGACATTTGACACTTGTTATCGTTTTTCGTCGTTTTCTTACGTGTATGAAACATCACTTGTGTCGTGCCTTTCTGCTCGAAGTAGTAATAAGAAGGGATTTTCGCACTGAAATTGCATTTTTTTGAAAAATAAATATATACTCGTATCTTTTAATATTGAGTTCTTTCAAAACAGACGATAAAACCTTGCACTAAAAAATATGAAATGTCAATTAAGTTGACTTGCGTCATTCTCACGTTACATTGGTTACTACTTTCCCTCTAAAACCTCTAAATATCCGAATAACAGAATATTTTTAACTAAACTCAAGTCACGGTATAATTTTTTTTACTAACTTCTTGGTACCTCAGACAATTATATTATGTGTAATAAGGATATTTTTCCGAGCGTTTCAACCGCTGTGATTTCGGTGGCAGCGTGATCTTATCACACGAATCCCATGGGAGATGCAAGAACTTTCGTAGTTGACAACTACCAAGATATCCAAATATGTATGAGATACCCACGGAAATCGGCACCGAAGTCACGGCGGTTGAAATGCTCAAAGAAATGGCCCTTAACTAAAACCAATTGTGCCTAGACCTGCCTTCTTAACTATATTTTCGTATCCCAAAAATATACGTTCATATTGAAACGACAAAAACAAATCTTATCTTGCTAATTTAGGACACGTTTAAGTTTATGAATAAGGGGCTTAAGGCACTGGTCTCACCGCGAGCTACTAAGCTATGAACTATGGGCTATAAACACGAACAAAAGATACGCACTCGCGTGTAAATAAAAGAGACACGGCGATACTCGCCGGGCGGTCATAGCTGGGCGAGTATCGCCGTGTCTCTTTTATTTACACGGGAGTGCTTATCTTTTGTTCGTGTTTATAGCCGATAGTTCATAGCGCTTAGTAGCTCGCGGTGAGACCAGTGCCTAAGGGGGTTTGACTTTGCACATTATACTATACATATGAACATTATGAACCCCAAGCCGCATCTGAATTTTTTATTTAAATTGTATTATTACCACACAAAGGAGCTACTTAAGGCACACTTATCAAGATGGCGACCAATTTGGCAACGATGTAGTGCATTGACCGCTCGAAGAAACTTTAAATAAGTTGTTTTCGCTTTTTTTAGGCCATTGGGCGCTGTATACTAAATTTCAGCTTTCTGTGTCAAGCTGTGAAAAAAACAACATTCATTTAAATGGACTATTCTGTTTATTTTTAGTCATGTATGTTTATAATTAGAATGATAGATATTTTAATATATAATGACGTGGATATATAGAATGCGTGGTATTGTCTTGTGATTTCATTAATAATTATAATTGGAACTAAAATGTATGTAAGTATTGTCAAATCAAGGTTTAAAGGTGCGTTTAAACCAAAAGAGCATTCGCTGTTCTAGCGCCCGTTCTACGAAATCAACCAATCACGTTTTGTGTACCGATCGAATTTCGTAGAGTGGGAGGTTACAACAGCGAATGCTCTTTTAGTTTGAACGCACCTTGAGGTTGTGTTCTGAAAGTTCGTTGTTAATAAGAAGTTTTTAGGATTGTTTACAGTTTTTCCGTTTTCTACTGGCGCACGGTATAGGTGCGCAACGTACTATTTTAGACGTGACTTTACGGTAGGCTCTAATAATATGTATACAATTTTTATCCTTATTTCTTTGACATACGTTCCGAAATGTATACATATTATCAGACGTGACTGTACCTATTGGAGATATGTAAACGTATCTAAAAAATAATGATAGATTATCTACCGCTACTATACTATTGGATCGCAATTAACTCAATTCACCTTCGATTGCTCTTTGTATGAGTTCGGATGTCGAAACCGCCCAGGCCCTTTTCCCTTACCACGATCCAACAAAGTGAGTTCACTGTAATCACGTAGCTTACTTTGTATTAGAAAATGAGTAAAACACATCTGCGAGTGCGAGTGAGAAGGAAAACTATTTAGTGCATGATGATTGTAGTTAATAGTACATTACGATTCAAATGCGAAAAAAATGAAGATCTAAACGAGTGGAGATAAATTAAAAATACACGTGTATCGTACGATGTTTTTCAGGTATACTCTTGGGTCGTCTTCTTAGTTTTTCGTCACGTTCCTAAATTTGTCCGATTCTGCTTTCGTCACCCATTCTTTATTCGTCACGATCGTCGATGGTCTTTCTCATCTTCGGTCAAATTTGTTGTTCATCTTTATCTTAATCTGTCTCGTTCTTAATTCGTCATAATTTTCTTTCGGCATGTTCGCTGTTAAATCTATGTTTTTCGTATATTTTCATAGTCTTAAGTCAGTACCAAATTAGAATATGACCAAATACGAAATGACAAAAAACGTTTGAGTCGAAATAAGAAAAAGGTCAATAACGTATTATGGTCAAAGACGACAATGACTGCAGACTAACTTGACGAATGAAGAATGGGTGACGAAAGCAGAATCGGACAAATTTAGGAACGTGACGAAAAACGAATGAGACGACCCAAGAGTATACCGTTTTGCAGTACATATACTATACACCGTGATTTCTAATAACCCGAAAGATTTTAACAGTGTGTTCCTGACCACATTTAGAAACTATAATGTCGTATAAACTTTTCTGGGTATCACCTAGTTTCAGAGTTATTACCAATTTAAAAAAAACATATTTTCTAATTGTAACTCGGTTCAAAAGGTCTTTTTAACGGCGTTGGTGTCATTATGGAGAATAGTCTCACTAACCTCATTAATAGATGTCGAAAAGTGAGAAATAAAACCTTTCAAAAATGAGGTTTTTGTAAAAAAAAACCTTAACACTCATTGTAAGTGCTAGTTTCATGAATAACTTTTACTTTTTATGTTAAAATACATTCAAAAATTAAATAACAATTGAAAAAAAAAATAAAAAATATTTTTTTTTTTCGCCAAAAATGACAAAAGTCATTTAATATTTTTTGTTTGTTTTTACATCAAAAACGCGTGGTTAAAATCTTTCGGGTTATTTGAGATCACGGTGTATATAGCCCTCCGAAGATTTCGACCTGACGAAAAATGAACCACTTCTCGCACTAGCGAGAATTGAGAATTGAAAATAAAATAACTTAAAAGAGTAGGTGATATGGCGGTACACAAACGTGACGTTAGTTTTGTGTATTTCATAATAGAATAGAACTTTATAGTGGCAATAGTTTCGACAGTTCTAAAAAGATGCTGATTTAACTTGCCAGTCCAGTCATCATGCCTATTCATGGAGACACATAGTAAGAACTTGTGCCCTTGCGCGTCGAGGCTGTATTCATGTTAAGGTCGAACTGATCTATGACTTTTTAATGTTTTTTTTACGGAAGTAATCTGGCAGTTTAGATTGAATAGCGATTAGATTTGTCGAATATATGTTGTGTTTTTACGTAGCAAATTTGTTTTTTCCGTTTTCTCCAAAAAAACATCGTAAAAGCTATAATGTTTCACGGTTTAATATACTCCAGAGGCCGAGTACTATCAGCTGTAAAAATATCTGCAACTAATAAATTAGGACCTTATACAGGGTGTTTTTTTTTCGACCGTTCAAATTCTACGTAGTGAATGTGTAGGTCATACTCACCAACTTTTACTATGGGGACAAAGTCGAAATCGCGAAAAAAAAATCAGCTGTTTCATACAAATGGCGGCATTACGCCGGCCGAAATGTATGAAACAGCTGATTTTTTTTTCGCGATTTCGACTTTGTCCCCATAGTAAAAGTTGGTCAGTATGACCTACACATTCACTACGTAGAATTTGAACGGTCGAAAAAAAAACACCCTGTATAATATGTTTGATAATCACCAAATTAAAAACCGACTTCAACCGATTTCTTCAAAACCCCATTATCTCATCAGGCCTACTACCGCGTAAATCGAAATTCGTAAATTTCGAGGATTTTTCTCTGTCACTCAAACGAAGGCGTCATTAGAGTGAAAGAGACAAATCCTCGAAATTTACGAATTTAGTTTTTCGCAGTAGGGCCGCATACCCGGACTTGGTGCCAACAGGACAATCTCAGAGTTAAAGGCTTCAAATCTTGAAGGCCTAGGCCGGCAAAGTAATCTGTTTTAATTCCATTCCACATAATTTATGTGGAAAGTGGCACAGGCATCATGCCATTCTGCCCCAAATAAAAGATATTAACTTCCGGCAACCCCATATTTCCGGCCGAGGTACGTGTATAGTGCTTTTCTCAAACATACAATGAAATAAACAACAAAACATCGAAGTTTTATTTTTTTGGGGCAGAATGTCATGATGCCTGTGCCACTTTCCACATAAATTATAGACGGATAGGTCTGACATATGAGAACACTTTAGCCAAGAAAAATACGAATATTATTGAAAAATCTGTATCCAATTTTATTCCCTATCTCGGAACCTTCAACTTAAATACAAAGTGTGGGTGTGTAGATATGTATATTTTATGGATATATTATGTGCTATGTCAAGTCCAATAGAGAAGTTTTGTTCAAGTTTTGCACCCATAGTTCCGACCTCTAGAGTGTACTATAATATGGTGATTATTCTGCCATATCGTTATAAGCATACTGGTTCCCGTATTCGCTCTTAACAGCTTCGCAGCTGTGACGCATATATACGTATAAATAAGTTGTTAGTACAAGTTGTTAATACCTATTTATTTTCGTTGCAGGTGAGTGTGCCAATCTGCTGAAGAATTCGCGGGATGAAACGGTTAGTACAAAAATAAGAGGAAAATCGTTACGGTATGTACCTAAATATTTATTGGCGGGTTACAAACGGTATAACCCTGTAATCTCTAGGTACCTGAGCAACAATAAAATAAAGAATATAAAGAATTGACAAAAAAAAAAAGTTTTTTACAAGATCGGGGTATTTAGTTGCTAGGAGTTAAAATTTACAGCATATTTCTGAGGCTAAAAGAAGCAAATAGTATATGAGTTTTGGTAAAATCTGCAAAAACAAACCGTTTTATTTTGTTTTTTATGGTATTTCGAATCCCTCACTACACAAAAAAAAGATTAATAAATAAACGCATAAACTGGACTTTTAAGTTGTTTTTTACATTTTGATAGATTTTACGTCCATTTGACGTCTGTCAATTAAGTGCGACAAGACCAGGGCAACTCAGTAACAAAATCGTTTTCTAAAATGCGTTTATCATTGTGTAACGGTAAAAAAAGTTAAATAAAAATACAATTTCTCTTAAAATAGACGGAATCCAGCAAACTTCATACGATGTTTTTAACTTCAAAGCTCAGAAACCTGCTGTTAAATTTTTTGCCTTTCCTCATGGGCACATTGTATAAAACTCGCGTTTCACAGTGGTCACCCTGTATATCGAGCTTGGCCTTCGGTCTAGAACTGACCTACTACGTGCTACTACCGCGAAAATCGAAATTCGTAAATTTCGAGAATTTGTCTCTGTCACTCTAATGACGCCTTCGTTTGACTGACAGAGAAAAATCCTCGAAATTTACGAACGGCCAGAAGCGATCACGTGCAAATCCACAAATAATTAAACATACTTTCGAAGGACGATTGTACCATATTTGTATACGCGAATGTTGACACAGCTGTACATATACAATATATTTGTCGCATAACTATCTGAAGGTCGCGAACTTCTTAAATCGTAAATTTCGAACATCTGTCCTTGTCGTTCCAATGAAGGCGTAGTAAGAGCGACAGAGACAGATGCTCCACGTTTTTCTATCGCGGTAACGGTTGAGCCGGACCAGATGCCTGTGCAGCAGTGTTATTCACTAAGGAAACAGCCTTGCTGTCAGCGCTGTCAGCGCTGCGGCAGCGTTGAGCCTAAAAATGGTATTCACTAATGTACTTTAAACGACACTAGTGCTCGGCGACGAATACGGCGTGAGCTGGAACTACACTGCGTCGAGAGTTTGACGTTTAATGTACGAACTTCGTATTCTGTAACGAAAAACAGCGACGAACTCGCCAACAACCTCGCTCACAGCCTCGATTCCTAATGTCAAATAAAACAGCTAGGATTTTAGACAAGGCTGTCTCGACATCGAGCTCGTTGACGAAGGCAGCGTCGAATGTGTCAATAAGAGAATAGCATAGCTGCTATGCTCGTACAAGTTCGTACATTAAACGTCAAACTCTCGACACAGTGTAGTTCCAGCTCACGACTCATTCTTCGCCGAGCGCTAGTGTCGTTTAAAGTACATTAGTGAATACCGTTTTTAGGCTCGACGCTGCCGCAGCGCTGACACAGCGCTGACAGCAAGGCGGTTTCCTTAGTAAATAACACTGCAGATGCGTGTGCAGCACGTGCACGTTGTAGCGTCGGAAATGTCATAGTAGATGGCACACCGGTTGCACGCCACGCAAGCGGTGTATTGCTATCTGTGTTACCCTTGTTAAGAACTGGTGAGGGTGAGAGAGAAAGATATGTCCTCAGTCTTCCAGTCGAAGATATTTTTTCGAATTTACCACCAGTATCATGTTTATGTATGTTTTTATTTTTTCTTGTATCATGAGATCATGACTCATGAATCTCATGATTCCTTTTCATTTCAAGTTTCTTGTCATGGATGTTTTCTATTCTATGCAATTGAGATATTTTTCATCACACTTGCTGTCTAAGCGCGCTATTGCTTGCGTGCGTAGCGGGAGTAATAGAAAAGTGAAATTCCCTAGGGAGTAATAAAAATGTCAATACGTCATTTAATTATATTAAGTCTTAAATTTTTTTTTTGTTGGCAAGTGTATTGAAAAACATTGTATGCATCACGGTCGGTAAGCGGAATACTAACTCGAGTCATAAAAAGACTCTAACACTCTCGTTAGTAATTCCGTACTTACCTCCCTTGACGCACAATGTACTAATGTATCCATCTTTTATATATCTTACCCACAACATAATTATAATTGAGCTTTTACCGTGGCACCGTGGGACTAGGTCGATTTCTGTAAGAACCAATATAATTAAGAAATTAAATCGTAGCATTCCAAACTAATCCTTACCAGGGGCACATAAACCGTAATTACATTCGATATCGATTGTTCAATCTTAGCGAACGAATGTCGCCGTCCTTGCAAACGGAACGCGCTCCAAGTGGCATATTTACCCATTGAGAAATCACGAAAGTGGCCCGGCGCGTTTCCGCATTTTTCCGGCTATTCCTGCTCGTGTTTTATGCTCGCCTGGTAGCTGCGTTTCGAAAGCGCATGGTTGATATTTTCAGAAAATGGAATCTACTTATCGTCGTCGGTTGGCCTTTGCGGTGAACTGACGGCAGTAAGAATACATTTTGTCATGAACTCACCAGTCTCATCAAGTCATCACCCAACTCTTCCCGTGAGTGTCGTATGCGTCGACTAAGGGATTGAAATGTCACTGACCATTCGTTGATAGATAAATGGTGTTAGAGTGCAAGTTCAGATAGATACTCGTATTTTTCGATGCCGCTCCGATATAACTTGATGGATTGTAGTTGCACCCTGCGACTATTATAGTTGACTATAAATTAAATACTGTAATATAACATGGATGTCTGACGTCAGCTCAAAAATACCCCCAAAACAGTTGTTCAATTGTGCCATGGACATGTCATAGCGCTTTTCTTAACATCGCGTATAATATATCTCGGCCGAACATGTTATGTCACAAAAATGAAATTAAAGCCAATCAAAACTTTGATGGACATATCGCAACTATTTTTAAATGGCGGTTTAAGTTTTTATAGGTTGAAATTGAAAGTCATTATAATTACCGTGATGCATTGAAGAGGGGCTGGCAGTTCTCAACTAAAATTCAGGATCGTTTTTTGAAAGGCAATTTTAGTATGGCGTGCAGTGTTTTATTTGTTCGCAAGGTTGCACCATATTTACATCTTTTTCCTTTATCAAAGTCTGAGTGATTCACATTTGACCTGTGAAACGGTGACGTCAACTAAGAAAATAATTTAACTAAATACCAATAATAAATATAAAAAAAACGGCTATGTGCAAGTCGAACTCGCGCACGAATGCTTCCGTACCATTATCAATTTATCATTAAAAATCACGTTTATTGTATGCTCCTTAAATATATTTTATTCTACTTTTTATCATTAGTTGTTGCGGCAACAAAAATGCATCAGGGAAAATTTCAACTACTATCACGGTTCACGAAATAGTGTTGACAGACTGACAGACAGACACACACACAGCGGAGCCTTAGTAATAGGGTCCCGTTTTACCCTCTGGGTACGGAACTTTAAAAAGTACCACAGCTTTTACAAAGAAAATGATAGAACATTTAAAAATAAAGTAATTCTAATTGTGACTAACCAAGGCATCAGGCTAAATATCCGAATACTTGTAGATGCGTCACCCAAGTACCAGGCATACATAAGTCCATAACGACCATAACTGAAGCGCTACAGATGTGAATGTGACGTCACCAACCCATCAAGTTTCACTCTACCTTGTATACTGCAGCAGTACATTCACTGCACTCTTACCGTCATACGTTTAAGGTCCAATTTTCACAAACCAAGCGCACTCGTACAACTCAATTGCAGATGCTGTAATCTTAATTGAACTGGTTTAAGGTATAATTTCGCATAATCCGAACGCATTTTTCTTTATGTTGCGTGAATTGCGTGATTTTCACAAGCGTGGATAATTCGTGAATGTGTGAACCTTATTCTTTGAGACGTACGGTTGCTTTTATCAATGGAATTTAATTTAGTCAGTAGCCTAAATATGTATACAACTTTTCACCTTATGCCATTGATTAAGATGGGAAAGTGTATACATGATATTTCTTAGTTACTAAGGGATTCCTTCTTAGTCGAATTTCTAATGTTACGAAAGAAAAGTTTAGTAGGTCATTATAGTGTAATTATCGAACATGAACTTTAAAGCTGTCAAGTGTCTACTCTATGTTAGTTATTTTCTTATAAGCTGAAAATAATAAATGAATAATCACCAAATTAAAATTGTATAAATAAATATATTTTTGGACCGTTTTCTCTAAGATCCCGTCAGACCCAGTATACACGATGATTCTTAATCCGTGATCAGGAATCATTTTTTCTAACTCAGTAATTGATGTGGATTACGTTAAAGTAGTAATTACGTGAAAACAAATTTATTTATTTTTTAATCATGTTTTAATTTTGAATTAAATTTTATCCTAAAATCCTTGTCACTGTACTACTACCATATTGGTTTTAATGAGGTTGTATTGTAATCTCTTTACAAAGTTATTAGCAATTGTCAATTTATGAGTAAACCTTGCCCATGACATTGTCAATCACTTTTGTCAAACGCATATAATAAACAAAGTCATAGTCACGGATATTGAATAAGAAAATAATTATTATTCACCAAAAATCATGCCTCCACCACATCCGTACTCAAACATAGAGCATAACGATACTGTACGTTTGTCAATTGATACAAACGAATAGCACAATGCGAACCCAACAGTTATTTCACGAATTTCATCCAAACATTCCGATCCCCGGACACAATTTAATAAATCGCATGCACCAAAAATCTTCGCGACTTCGGACAGTTTACAGTGCCACAACATACTCGAGCACCCGGACGACCTTGTCATCATCCTGACGATCTGGATCAACAAATCTTAAGATTCTTTACTGAAGAACATTTCGAGTGAATCAATCACAGGAACAATCAAGCGGATCTGTGTCAAGAGCAACACGGTGGACATTTTGAACACTTGTTAAATTATGTTTAAAATAATGTTTTTTGTTTTAGTTGGTCAGGTACCTATGCAGTTTTATTGTTTTTATTTAATTATTAAATTGTACTGTATGAAAACAAATTTCTTTACTTGCTCAAGATTTTGCCAAGTTTAGGTAATGCACGTTAACATAATCTCCTATCAATTATGTTCTTCTTTATCAGTGTTGCACTGATAAGATAATGAGTAGATAGAAGTTTTTATTGACATAAGATCCGTCAAATTCCCGTTTCCCGCCATACTGATGGCACTTGACGTATCGTAGTTAAACTTTATACTGTAGGATGACCATGTATTAAGTGGTAATTTGTTTTAATTAGGTTTTCACTTTTAATTAATTAAACAGTGAAGAAATAACTTGAGACCTCGCCGAATAAGTTCAATTTTGGCTAAATTTTAATGTTTTTCTACTCCTGATCACGGATTAAGAATCATCGTGTATTACGATACAAGTGCGAAAAAGAAGAAGTTTGAAACGAGGTGATAAATTAAAACACTACTTTAAATCGTCACGAGTTATGAATTTCCTTTGTGCACGTGTATCTACAACCGTTTTTAGTACAGATGGGCCTCCGAAGGTCCGACCTGACAAGAAATGAACCACTTCTCAGGGCTAGCCCGTAAAAAAACACCATCTGTACTGAAAATAATATTATGTAACTGCACTTTATTAATTACCTTGCCTAACTCACGGAAATCGTGATCGTATTTCCGACCTATAATGTAATTGTGAATCCTTAAAAGCTTGAGGAAGCAGCGTCATCATAGTGAACGCATTACTGCGATCGCCAATCCGCTTGCCCAGCGTAACGATTACAGGCATTTACCTCCTAATGCGTCTACACACCTAAAGTAGAGGCATCGTAAGAAGTCGTTTTTGACAGCTCACAATAGTGTTGTGAAACGCTCGATTTTACCGTCGTAAAATTTTCAGTCAAGTGCGAAAGGGCGTTAATTCTGGTACTTGCCATTAAAATTTTTTTATTAAAAAAGTGTTAGGTAATCCGAACTAAAAAAGTGTTTGGTAATCTTACTTAGAATCATTAGCAGGCAGCAAAACTTTGGTGCCGGTGACGTCATAATGACGTAAAGTCGCATTTAGGTAGGATGTTTTATAGGATGGTTAGGACGTGACCTCTATAAGCAAAATTCATAGCATCCACAATCTCTGTTAGCGAGAGATAGTAACTATATCCAATCAGAAGCATAAACAGTGTCCAAAATTAAAAATCATGGGTCAACAATTAATAGCAGTAGGTAATCGGTGTCCAAATGTAATGCAAGGTATTAAATAGTATTGGAGACTGATATACAATAACGTATGCGGAATGAAATCTGCACAAAGTTTAATATTATATTAAATAAATTATATCATTATTATTTTCTTGAACATGTACGTTTTTTAATATCGATTTTAACAAGTATTCATGCAAGATAAAAACTACTTGAATCCAAAGTGTATAACTTTAGTTTTATGATACTTTATCCATTGATGTCGAAAAAACAAATGTTAGCATTTTTCTTGCCTCTAATTTTATCTTCTGTAGGAAAACTTTTTAAATAAAAATCCTTAGCTCATTATATTTCATATTCTTGTTAATTGGTCTATTGATACTTACTTATTATGCTAAAAATATTTAATTGAAATTAGCTATAAGTCGTTCACCGTGACATCCGTTACTGAAAAAGCAGTGTTTTTTACACTTTTTGATCAAATGGCGAAGTCATATTTTCAAAGTTGTTTATTTTTATTTTCCGTGTTGATAGGCTTGCTCTTTGTTTATGTTTCGTAATGCCCATGATTTGAGGATGTTTTTCATCAATTTTGTTGTCATATTTAGAAGTATTTCTGAGCTCCCTGTTCGATTTTGTGATTCGGGTTAACGTAATTTCCTTTATTCGAGCTCTTTCTGAAAAGTGGCTGTAGCCAAATTGTTACATTACACTAGGGTTTCTAATATCATTTATTGGAAACGAAAAGAATGCGAGATTTTTATAAAACAGTGTTTCAAATCTTGCCTTCTTCTAAAAAATCAGAATCATCGTCGATTTTGGCCTTAGCAAATGTGTCTTGTGGAAAATACATGCAGTTGTGCGACATTGTTCTACTCAATTGGCCATAATTTCTAAAGAAAGATGCCAAACCCGACAAAACTATCCAATTTAATTAACAATTGTATACAAATTAATTTAGCATTGAGACACAAGTTAAATTTAATTTTTTTATTTTGTTTTTACTTCTTCAAAATTTGTGCAAATTTCACTCCGCATACGTTATACGTAGGTATTTTCACTTGGCAGTAATGTCAATGCAGAACTGACAGTGGTTGAGAACATGAGCTTGGACGCAAGTTTGCCAGCCTGCAGCGATCCACTCCCAACCAACTTGCGTGCTAGCTCAGAGTGCAAAATGTAGGTATGCCAAATAGAGAAATGCCGTATATACAGTATATAAAGTCACTAAAACCATTTATTAAAATCAGAGCACATCTAGGTGATAAATAACGTAGTGGTACTTAAATTATTATTCTACGAAAAATAAAATTATACGTGATTTTATATCAATTTTGACATTTATCTGGTTGTCAAGTTCAACACAGTCTGTAAAGCCGCGTATCCACCGGGCACACGGGCTCGCGAGGACCGGTCGAAACCATAACAAACTTTTAGAAAATATGTGCGTACCTACTATTATAGCAATTATTCGTACCTCCATAAAAAAAGGTTTACTTATTTATTTCGATTGACGTATCGGTAAATTGCAGCAACAGTAGTAACATCACTATTCCGTACAGGCAACAATGAAGTTTGACATTTGCTCCATTATACTAACTGTCAACATTTACAGAACTTCATGTGCAAACAAACGTCAAAAACGACTTCTTACGATGCCTCTACTTTAGTTAGGCGAGTCCTACGTCAAGTGGACTGAGATAGGATGTTGCTTTCAATAAAAACCCGCATGACGGGAACACACGGTATCATCATCATCATCATATCAGCCGAAAGACGTCCACTGCTGAACATAGGCCTCTCCCAAAGATTGCCACAATGACCGGTCCTGCGCCACCCGCATCCAGCGGACTCCCGCGACCTTCACCAGGTCATCAGTCCACCTTGTGCGGCCTACCCACGCTGCGCCTTCCGGTACGTGGCTGCCACTCGAGAACCTTCCCGCCCCAACGGCCATCGGTTCTACGCGCAATGTGCCCCGCCCGGTATACGAGGTTCTATCTACATTGGTTCTTAATAAAACGAGAATAGCACGAACACATGTTTCTAAGCGGTCTCGAACTGTGCCAAGGTTCTAATAGTATTGCGTAAACGAGACGATGCGACGCCGATCTATACGTTAGCTTACTAACCTTAATACAACTTTTTCGTTTTGGACTCGCATTGGCTTTCGGCTTTCGAAATTTCCTTTTCCCTCCGTACTTTTATTTGTCATTTACAGGGTCGTGAACACACCTTTAAGCCCCTACCTTACAGCAGTGTTATTCACTAAGGAAACCGCCTTGCTGTCAGCGCTGTGTCAGCGCTGCGGCAGCGTCGAGCCTAAAAATGGTATTCACTAATGTACTTTATACGACACTAGCGCTCGGCGACGAATGCGGCGTGAGTTGGAACTACACTGCGTCGAGAGTTTGACGTTTAATGTACGAACTTCGTATTCTCTAACGAAAAAACAGCGACGAACTCGCCCACAACCTCGCTCACAGCCTCGATTCCTAATGTCAAATCAAACAGCTAGGATTTTAGACACGGCTGTCTCGTCGTCGAGCTCGTTGACGAACGCAGCGTCGAATGTGTGAATAAGAGAATAGCATAGCTGCTATGCTATTCTCATTTTCATTTCATTTAAATGTCATTTCTGATGAATCGTAAACCACAGAGGAGCTTTCTTTTTTAATTTTGACGTCTCCCGCCGTCCCGGGCGACCTTGATGATTAATAAAAATGTGTTTGACTAAGAATATTTCTCAAATTTACAATTGTTTTGGAAATATGTGTGGTCGTAGAAAAAGTATTGTATGCAACATTGTTAACTGAGCCAAAAAAATGCTCATGGCGTCTTTAATAACAATTTTCGGCTTCGCCTCAAATTGTTACCCACGCCACTCACCTTTTTTGACCTCTCTTAAACAAGGGTTGCATAAAATACAATCTACTTCAAAAAAGGAGGAGGTTCTCAATTCGACTGATTTGATACTGCGAGAATTGTTAATTGATTTAAAAACAATTTGATCGATCGGATGAACCCCGAGGTCCCCGAGCGTCCCGTTGTCACCAATTCGGGGTTTGATGATTGGGACCTTCAGATAAATCGGTAAGCTGGTGTTTTTTTAACAATTTGTAAGCGTCAATACAAAATTGCAATACTGGCTGTACCAGCAGGCTTAGCACATGATTGGTGCGACAGTATGTCGCCGCGAGATAGATCTCCCGTCCTTCACTGGCTATATTAACAAAAGAGGGACGGATAGACTATCTCGCGGCGAGATACTGTCGCGTCAATCATGTGCTAAGCATATAGGGCATCATAAACGCTAGCAGGTAATTTCCAATTTCCACTCGACAACAGTGTTCTATGTCCGAACGTGACGTCACCAATGCATTCGAAAATCGAACACATCCTTACAATCCAACTGAACGTTATTCCTTAGTTCATAAAGTTCAAAAATAAATGAACGGTTGTTAAACGCCAGTACAGAAAAACGTCGTAACTCCGATCTTTGATATTCGAATATGAACTGTATTACAATAACTTAATGTTTAAGTCTTTTATCATCGGGCGTATTGCGTTAGTATTGGCAATTGCCAAGGTTGTCGTTTACATACAAGACTGTTACTACGTACACGTGTCTACGTCGATCAGCAGTTTACAAATCGATTTAATTCATGTAATAAAATAACACTTTAAGATTATTTTGATATAATATTATGTGTGCACAGGGTCGCGAAAAAATAACTGTTTTCAGGCTGCCAATGAGGTTTATTGCCACTTTGTCATAGTCATATCTTTTATTGCAACCATAGTGGGTACAATACAGTAATTTATAAATAGATACATCTGGATACATATGGGCCCTGATAGGGCATAGCAATTTTTTATGTTCATCCTAGTAGGGATACATCCGTTGTTAATGTGATGTGAAAAGTAGATTTACACATGATCGTGTTTTTTTAACGCCCCAATCATTCGATGTCATTGAAAATGACTGTGTTTTCCAGAAATACTAACCTCTCATTGCTGTTAAAGACTTAAATAATATTATATTTTGCAATTGTTTTTGTTTCATACCACGGGCATCGTATTACACTGTTTTACTTAATCCATACTAATATTTTAAATGCGAAAGTTACTCCATTTTCATGTTAAAACCGATTTTGTTGAATTCTGGTATTGAGATAATTTCAATAATTTGCCCAGCTATCACCGCCGGGCGAGTATCGCCGTGTCTCTTTTTTTTACACGGTAGTGCATATCTTTTGTTCGTGTTTATAGCCGATAGTTCATAGCTTAGTAGCTCGCGGTGAGACCTTACATAAGCTTTTCTTGCAAAAAGCGGGTTATTCCCACCTGTTACCACCAACTTGACACCAGTGGTAACAACTGGGAATTTTTTTCCCACCTGTTACCACCAGAGTACTTGGTGGTAACTACTGGGAAAAAGAATTCCCAGTAGTTACCACCAATCACTTTAGTGGTACCTACTGGGAAAATTAAATCCCAGTTGTTACCACCAAGTACTTTACTAGTAATGTGCTTGTTTTTAATAGAATATACACAAAATACTTTGCCAGTTCTTAATAAGGAGCTAATTTTATGAATATTATTTTATTTATAAAATATCTTATTAACCATCGAATTTTACTAAAAATTAATACATTTTGAAAATATTTTTTAAATTTTTTTTTAAATATGTTGTCATTATTACCTACTCTGAATCTGAACCAAAAATATTAAGAATTACTGACTTGATTATCACAGGGGCAGGTAAAAAGGGATGACGGGTGACCAGCTCGTAGAAGGGATAACTTTCATTTTTCATCGTGTTGTTTTAACTGATTACGAATCTCAATCCTTTTTTAAGATTATTATAACTACTACAAGGTTTTAGGTACTTACACGAAAAATTAAATATTGAAATATTCTTGTTTTGAATAAAAAAACAGTGTAATTCGTCTTTATTTGTAGTATAATATTTTATAATAATTTTAGTCTCTGGAAATTGTTACCATTGTATAACAAAATTTATGGCTACTAGGTATCCTATTGCAATAGGACTACTAAATATTAACTTAGTGGTAACTACTGGGAAAAAGAATTCCCAGTAGTTACCACCAATTAGTTTAGTGGTAACAGTTGGGAATTTTAATTCCCAGTTGTTCCCAGTGGTAACAGGTGGGAAAAAAATTCCCAGTTGTTACCACTGGTGTCAAGTTGGTGGTAACAGGTGGGAATAACCCCAAAAAGCGCTTGCGTGCAAACTAACCCGCGGGCACCAGCAAGTTATACACAAATCATTTTCCCCAAACCGTGCCGTCGGCTCTAATATTCCTTTTTCGTCGGATATAATATATTTACGTTCTGTAATCTGAAACGTATACATTTATATTAAGATGAGAATTTACCGTTCATGAACCTTATTTCAAAGGGATAAAGACCACCAATTGTCAAATAAGTGCGATGTAGTAGGCGTATGGAACAAAGTAGAGAACTCCTGTATTCGTAATCGCCTGCCATTTATGTCTCCCTGGTACTTTTTGCGTCATTTACTGCATCATTTTATTTGCGTCGGGTTTCGTCCGAAATTATCGGTGCAAATGCAGCGCCAATAATATGTATACGCCACCACCTGAAACATGAATACAGACCTCAAGAAAAACATACTCGTACTACTACATAGTCTACATACACATAAAAAAACGGTAGGATCGAGAACCTAAAAATCGGGAGACAAGAACTACACTTAATATACATAAATATATAATTATTAATTAATTAACTAGTTCCACCCACCTATTATAATTATTACATTATCAAATAAATTATCTGTCGACGTAGGCGTTCGAAACAAACTCCTGCGAGGATGTCTCTGTCACTGTAGTAGGCCTTAGGCCTGTATTGTTAAACGCCTACCGTTGATGTCTTCCTGGTACTTTTTTACCTGATTGCGTCATTTATTTGCGTCGTTTGCCAACGGATTTTAAGTTTTTCTTACAACGGTTTTATTTAACGTCCGACTTATTCAAATCTTACGACGTTTGAACCAATTTTGCTGCGCTGATTTCGATACGGTTTCCTACTATTTGGTTCGGTGAACTGTAAAGGTGCATTTAGACCAAACGAGTATTCGGTTCGCTCATTCTATCCCCCGCTCTACAAGATCAACGAATTTGACGAATAACGTTTTGTGTAACGAACGAATTCCGTAGAGGGGGGATATAATGACCGAATGCTCCTTTGGTCTAAATGCACCTTAAACAGAATCACGCTCCCAAATCAAACAAAAGTGCGCCATTCGATTTTCCAAAAATGCTGTCAAACCACAAAGGTACGTATTATTCGCGTAAATGAATAAAACGTTACTATTGAATACATAATAAACAATGGATAATTATAATATAATTTAATTATAATTACATTTATGCAGTTTGAAGTCGCATGAAAGTCGGCTACTGTATAATTAAACTCTTGAACTCCTAATTCCAGCTTTTAAATTAATACTTATAGTATTTAAATATCACTATTCAGGCCATGACACTATAAGCATTGGGAATATTGGGATATATCGTCAGTTGTAATATGAATTAATGTAACCACCAAATGACGACTTTTCAGGAGGGCCAAAAAACGAAATGGACATTTATAAAGTATGTTGCATTTTTTTAGTTTATTATCCTATTGAAATGATGTTTATCTTGTTTGTTTTATTTTTGAGAGGCCTATTTGATAGACAGTTACTAACTGCGACCACACTTATAGTTCAGGAAATGGCTGGTGCTTACGTTAAATATTTTCAAAAAAAATTGGAGATACGTTAACAAATCAATGAAAATCATCAAAAGCGGATTTCGGAATTTAGTGTAACTCACAAATTGAAACCAAATTGCTTATGAGCCATACAATGCAGACGGTGCTTACAGCAGTGACGTTTATAAAAATATGGTGAGTACATTAGGAAAGACATGTTTTGTACTTACAAATTCGTACTTACGTTAAAATATTGTCTATGATTTTTGGAAACCTTTACATACGTTAATAAAAAACGTAGAAACCTAATAAAATGGCAAAATTTTTGTTAACGTATTCGACATTTTTTTCTAGATATCAATATTGTATATACACCATTCGATAGAGCAGGAAATTTGCAGTCGAACGGTATACTTAACTCAATTTCGTCATTTTGGTGGTTACATTAATTCATATTACAATCGACGATATACCTAACCGTTCGCCAATAGAAAAAAAAATGTAAAGAAATATGGCTGACTAGCATAAATAGCATTTGACGTCTGTGATACATCGTGAAACACATTTACGTTTTATGTTAATTTGATACTAATAAATATCAATATTTTTTTTATTTTGAGATATTATGTAGTATTTGTCGGTTTAAAGGTTGAAAAAAAAAAGTACACACTGAAAAAGTACGGTATTCCTTCCTTTTTTGTATGTAATTAGCTAATAAGGGAACATACCCATACTACGTGACCTGTTTAGGGGGGGGATTTCGAGATTATTTTGTAATAATCTCGAAATATAATGTCAAAAAACGCTTAAAATAGGATCACATAGTATGGATATGTTCCCTAAGTAATCTTTAGGAGATTACTGGCTATTTATAATACAGGGTGTTACACGAGCCACTGAAAACCTTGAACGGGGTGATTTCGTGGGTTACACAGAACAACTTTTACTATGGAGTTAACCCGGAAATCACAAAAAAAATTACGATCGGTCTAAATGTATGAAAAAGCCTTTTTTTTTTGATATCGTGAATCGTGATTGGCCCTGGCTATAGTAAAAGTTGTTCAGTATAGCCTACTAAATCACCCTGTTCAAGGTTTTCTGTGGCTCGTGTAACACCCTGTATATTAAGTTTTTAATTCAGTTAAAAATAAAGTATTTTAGCATACGTATGTGTCTCGTAAATCGTATAGTATAGTCAAGTGCAAAAATAAGTATCGAAAGAATCCGCTCATAAATATGTTACGACGTTCTTATTACACAGAATTATAGTGCACTGGGACATATTTTTGAACATTTTTGTGTACACCTTATTTTGTCTTTGACTGTACATACAGGCGAAATACAGTATTGTTATTTATACAGTATTGTTTTATTGTTACTTATTACAATACGTCTAGCAACCCTATTCGTATCTCGTGTCCTACCTAATTTTCCAGGGAGGAAACAGATGTCTATGATCATATTATGGACGTAAACTAATTGTAACTTTCCAGCCCGTTCCATAAAAGTTGATGATTTGTGCAGTTGACAGAAATTTTAGATTTTAATGACAAATTCATGTAGGTTGGAATGGAACGTTATCGTTTAAAGCACATTTCAAATACGAAGGCCCGATTCCACTTGACAAAGTCATTAGTCATTAGGCGTCAACAATAGGATCAGTGACAGCAAAAGATACCGGGCCAGACCTTTTTATGGCGTGGTATTTTATGTATACATCAGTGTACAACACGTGTCAATTTGTAGTGGACCAATTAAAAGACAAAAGTTTCGAATGGCATCAGGCCTTCGTATTTGAAATGGACTATAACTACGTCCATATGAGAATTGCCTTGCATCGTATCCTCTTAAGGCGGAGTGGTGAATGAACCTTTTCACTTAATTCTGTCAGGGGGTCGGTTATTAATAGAAAGTACAATGACCGCTTTAAAATTATCCACTTTAAAAATAAACAATCGGAAATGTGTTCTTAATACTGGAATTGTAAAAGATCTTAAGAACTTATTTTTAAGTTGATGCGTGAGACTTTTTGATGTTAAATCTGTATCTTTATTCTTTAGTAATTTTCCCATGTATAAGTTATTCTATAAGTTGTCAATATAAGTTGTTCATTCGCTATCATATATATCAGGACGGGCAAGGGTGCTCACAAATATCTTGACATAGCAATAGAGTTCAAGTTAAGATATTTTTGGGCACAGTAGCCGCTTCGATATATTATCATGTCATCGTGCCTGTGAATCATTACGACAACGAACTGCCCTTTGTTCTATTTAGCAAAGTTAATACTCCAGAAAAACGCGTTAACGCGTTCAAAATTAAACTATATATATAGCAGTAAAATTGTTTACAAACGCATATTCAAAGATTCGAAATCCAAGCAAAAATATTATCGTAGAATACGAAACAGTTGATACGCGGAAGCGGTTCTATATTTAAAATAGCTGAATGTTGACAAACAAATGTCTGTCCTTTTCTGATTCGCGGACAACCGGGCATGTCTGATAGCCCGTCTCGCTCGTTTAACACGGTTTTGCGACGTTGCTATCGTCCATATGATTTTGATTAGCGTAGTATATGCAGAATGGCCACATGCTTTGTGTACGAGATGTTTATATGACATAATAGTCTGGTATTTGCAAACTGCTGCGTAATACAATAATATTGTCACTGGCGAAGGAATAGTTTGTTAACATTAACATACATTATTTATGTAAAACATGCACGTGTTATTGTTGCGCATTTATTATTATCCGACATAAAAAAAGAGGTTATCACCCGTTTGATTGTTGTAATGCACAATAAAACATACGTTCATTATAATTATAACAGTGTTTTTATCCTATAAGCAGGTGTCAATCAATGCGATATTCATTCATCCTTAACTTTACGTGCTTTCTTAGTACACATTTTAGCTGAGCAATTAATTTTAGTGTAAGTTTCATAATCTGTGTGATGGATTCATTATTTTAACTACCAATTTAAAAGCAGTATTTCATAAACGTGTATAATAACCACAATGTACTCGTGTTCAGGAAAGTGCAAGTCATACAGAATATCTCGATAAGATAACGTTACAAAACCATAATTCCATATTACAGTATTTTCCTATTATTTTGACTGGCGTGTTCTAAAAACATCGCTTCCCAGAATACGATTTTAAATCTTTTTAATAACGTATAGTATAATATTTCGTGGTAACCATTTTTAAATTTCCAGCGGCACTACCGCGAAAAACGGAATTCGTTTATTTCGAGGATTTGTCTCTCTCACTCTAAATGACGCCTTCGTTTGAGTGACAGAGAAAAATCCTCGAAATAAACGAATTTTCGCGGTAGTAGGCCAGTCTGCTTATCATGAGTTGTCGGCGTGAAACTGTATCGAGCGCGTGATTTGGTGCATTCCACGAGAATGTCGGGAACGTGACGCCGTTCTTCGCGTACATCTAAAGGTGCGTTTAAACCAAAAGAGCATTCGCTGTTCTCTACGAAATCAACCAATCACGTTTTATGTACTGATCGAATTTCGTAGAGTGGGAGGTTAGAACAGCGAATGCTCTTTTAGTTTGAACGCACTTTATACGGTGTATCTTAATTTTATCACTGGGGGATGTATTTAACACGTTCGACGCCGCGCGTTAACACGTTCGACGCCGATGACACAGCGTCTGTGACCAAGAAAATCTGATTCCTATGCCAGTGACACACACGTGATTAGAGCAACCTTATTCTTATGCCATTAGCATAAATCAAATTCTTCCTCCTATGCCAGTGCCTTAGAAACACGAACGTTTTTGACACCAATGCTGTGTCACTGGCATAAGATTACAATCTGTTCGGTCACACATGCGTGTCAATGGCATAGGAGTTCTATCAGGTAATTTCCATCGGCATATTATTAGCACTTAGTGTCAGTACTACGAACGTGTTAATAACGTAGCGGAATCTCATGGTACGGCTACAGCTCTTTACAACCACACAAAAAAACCTTTGCGGCCTTTAAACCGCAGGCGCAATTTCCTGGACTTGTGCAATAGATAAGGTTGGAAATGGCATTATTATCTTATGACATTACATCATTGAACCGAGTTATAAAACGATACGGGAAGACTTAATTGTTACACTATATGAGTGATTTAGTTTCATGACAGACTGGTTCATACTTCACACGATAACGATAGATAAGCGCTATTACCAGACATTGACCGGCCATTCAGTGTGAAAATTATAGTTTTAATACAAGTTTTATGGAACAAATCAAATTATTTTATGAAATATTTTGTTTTGTGGTTTTTAAGACTGATTCTCCGAGTGTGTTAGATTTAGATATCAGCCGCGAAAGCAGACGTGGGTTCGAAACCCACCTCGAACATTGGTGAATTAGTTATTTTTTCCTCGGTATATGACATTCATTATATGTTAGCAAAAAATCACAAAATAAGTTGAAATGTTTCTTAAATACTAACTTACGTTACAATGTTTTTCCTAATAATGTATATGAAGACATCCACGTACTTAAATATTATCTGTGGTAGCTCATGGTACGGCTACTGGGACCCGTTTCTCGAAAGCTTGTAACTTGAAATACAACTGGAAGTCTCTTTTTAACACTATTAATTAGATAAGAACTTCCGCTTGTATTACAAGCTTTCGAGAAATAGGCCTCTGGTCTTCAGAGAAGATATGTAACCTTAATCACCTTGTTTTGCTCAATAACCCATTCATTGCTTAATGCGTTGAGATAAATATACCTACAGAGTTAATTAAGTTGCTATACATTGTAGACGTCCATAAAATATTAATATGTTTAACTTGATGTGCAACGATAAGGGAACTAGAGGTTAAATAATAATTAATGAACACATTTTAAAAAAAAGTTGTTTTTTGTTATACATATCCAAAATCATTAATATGATTTAAAAATAGAGTAGTCATAAGTTACGCAAATTGCATTATTTCCAAGCAGTAAGTAAAGGTGCATGCATGCTGCATGCAGACCAAACGAGCATTCGCTATTCTATCCCCCACTCTACGAAATTCGAATTTAACCCAAAACGTGATTCGTTGATTTCGTAGAGTGGGGGATAGAATAACGAATGCTCGTTTGGTCTGAATGCACCTTTATACAAGTAACAATAACAGTTTGATTTATTTTTGTTAGGGCGTACCTAAAAAACCTTTTCCAAGCCAATAAAACCCGGAATACACTCCCAATACCCTTTATCGTAGGCAATCGTTTCCAAATAGAGTGTTATGTTTTCGCAGCTGATACGCTGCACCGATAGCGTCGCTATCGCGCCGATATCGCATCGACGGCCTTGCGGTTACCGTATCTTATCGTGTTTACTTTATAGGTCATTTGCGGGACATGGGCACTGATGGCGGATAGTTCACATGCAACCTGTTGAAATAGAACATTTTTGAATTTATTTGTTGTTTAAAGCCCGATATTTATGTATCACCTATTAAAATCATTGTTAAAATAAATGTTATTAGCATTTCTAAATTCAAACCTTCCTAGTTCGAGCTAAAGCACATGATTTACTTACTATAATTAACATCTCATCAAGCTAATTAAAAACCCTTCTAAACGATAGTTATTAGGTTATGAGGGCATTTTCACTTTTAGGGACATCCAATTTGCGTGAAATTAAAAAAAAAACCTTAATTGCAGTCAGCTTTGTAACGACAATAATATACGAAGTAGAATCTTTAGGAATTTAAACTAGATCGGTGTTTTTTATATTACAATATGGCTAATAGTTTGTAAAAAAACACCAAAACTGAGTTTTTATCGAAATTTAATGCTTAATTGTCGTTACAAAGCTGGAATTAAGGTTTTTTTACCTTCAAGCTAATTGGGTGACCCAAAAATGTAAAATGCTGATGAAACCTTCATCAAATATGAGCCTCAGCAAGATTTCATTGGTTTTGGCTCGTTACCAGTGAGAATTAAGGAACAATGTATTAAATATCACGAATATGTCACGATTCCACTATCTATAATTATCTACGTTATCAGAATTACAATTTATCATATTTATTTTCGTCGCCTTTCTGTCTAATGAAAACGATTGAATGTCGTGAGACGTTTCTTATAAAGAAATACATTTAGTAATTATTTTATATTATAATTTAATTTTCATATCGTATAAAATAATATAAATATATACTCTCCAACTTGACTACTTTGTCAAGGATTGTCGGTACTGTGGTTTAAGTAGGTACTCTAGTAAGTAATTACTAATAATTAATTAAATTTAGCGTAAATACCTATTGTTTTCTTGCTTCGCCCTAACAGGGCCCTTGTGAAACTATTTATTTTAATTATTTTGTACATCAAAAATACCATGTTTGTAATAAAGAATTATGAATTATAAATAATTTGTACTACCCCTTCCAATTATTATCTATTAGGAACCTACGATCTGACATTATTATACTAAATATAGTTAGTAAGGGTTGCATCATTAAACTAGGTGTATAATGATTAAGAATAACTAATTTATAACATGAAACAAGACCGTGACTAGATATATTAACTTTAATAGAGTAATTACTAATCATATAATTATCAAAACCTATTAATATAAACTGTTAATCCAACAAAATAATCGCCCAGTTTTCCTTGACACCGAAAAAAATCATGTGGACATTTTGCATATACGCTCTAAATTTCGTCTAATCTTTGGTCAGTCAACTCGCGCAATGTTGAAGCGAGTGCGCAATAACAACACGCGTGCTAGTAAGAGATGGATATAGGGATATTAAGTGCTCTCAGCACGTGTTGAAATTAAACTGATTTAGATTTATTATCTCCTGGTACTTGGGTGGTGTGACACAGATCCGTCTTTGTTGGAATGTTGTTAAAAAACGAATTAACCTCGTTTCATTTAAATTAATGAGTTTAATTTAAGAAACAAAGGGTCTAGCTAAGCTATCAAGTGCCCCCAGCTACGGATTTGGTCATTATTTTTGGTACTTGTAGGTCCTATGCGTACTCTATGCTATATCAGTCCACGGCTGGACATAGCCTCTCCTATTACCTATCCGTATGGACGCATTAGAACGCCATAATCGCCATGCAAGGGCAAGGTTGGCGATCGAAGTATTGCATCCAATATAATGACACTTCTGCCCATCATCAATAAAATGTATGGTCAGGGACATTCTAATGCCAGTCGACTACGCATTAAAATCTTGTTGCACACTTTACCCATAAATTTCCATTTACACGACACCCTCTATTAAACCATATACCCTGGATCTCTGCCAATACATGTATTCCTGGTTACCCGGCTTACCGTTAATGTAGTGTGAGCGCCGACCGTAAAATACTTAGCTCGTTGTGTATATTTTTTACGCAAGATTGCCCGCTTGTGTTTACGGGATGTGCGTGCATAGCGGAACTAGAACTTGCATAGGTTACGACTGAGTATGTTGATTTATAGCGTTTTCAACCGACTTAAAAAAAAGGAGGTTTTCAATTCGACTGTCCAGTTCTGACAATGGCATCCATGCGAAAACCATATATTTTATAAGTCATTTTGCACTCAATATCAGGCCAACGGATTTCGATAAGTAATTCTTTTTTTAACCGACTTAAAAAAAACCGTGATAAATGGAAACTTGGAGAAATAAATTGTAGTCGGTTTTATTACAAATTTTAATTTGGTGATTATGTTTATGCATTGTTTTATTTTAAGTGACACATTTAAAATACGTAATGGTTCACTTAGGACTTAATTTACAAAAAAAACCTATAGGACTATTCTGTATCCCAAAACCTACGACTAGTAACGGAAATGCAGTTTTTAGGGTTCCATAGAAATAGGGGTGCAAGGGTGTCTTCTAAGGGCTGTAGCAAATGACACACGTCCGTTCGTTAGAGTATTTTAATCGAGACAAAGGAATCTACGGCTACCCTATAATGCTATGACATTTATGTGAAAGTACCCACATACATTACAATCCAAAGGTTAAACGGGGTCCTATTAGTAAGGCTCCGCTCTCTGCCTGTCACCAAAAGCTGTATCTGTTGTCGCACTATAACAACAAACACTAAAAATTAGTAAAAAATAGATATTTAAGGAGCTTCCATACAACAAACGTGATTATTTATCATAAATTGATAATGGTCCAAAACCTTGCGCGAAACTGACTTGCATTTTTTTGGTTACAAGCATTCCATCGCTCTATCTAGTGACACTATAATTACACTTTTATCGCTTCAGGAAGTGACGTCACGGACACTATTAGCATGTTAAATAGTTAAGTTATGCCGAATTGACACGCATACATGCCCCGGATAGCATAAGCATGTACTCGTGCATATGCATATGGTGCGGTGGACACGGTGCGATGTCACGCGTAGGCTTTCATTTTGATGATGTCTGGTATAGGTAAATAAATATCTTAGGGCGTCTTAAGGTGCATTCAGACCAAACAAGCATTCGCTATTCTAACTTCTAAGGGGGGGGGGGGGGGGTACCTTGTCGCGACTCTTTAGAATGCAAGCTAGAATAGACCTTATGTGTTCTTCAATGAAGTCCCTTTTTGAACACCGTGGCGGGTTGCCTTTCCGTGTGCACTGGCATAAATAAATACATAAATACTTTATGTACAAGATAGTTTAAAATTGTAAAAAAATGAGCGCTGTCTTGCCAACAAACTGCTTCTGCAGTTTGGCAAGTAAATGTAAGAACTTACTTTGTGTTAACATTTTTAGTAAATAAATAATAAAAAAAAACCCCTACTTTACGAAATTCGATCGTTACACAAAACGTGATTCGTTGATTTCGTATAGTGGGGGATAGAATAGCGAATGCTCGTTTGGTCTGAATGCTCCTTTACACAAATCGACCTTGTCCCAAGTTCAATTAAGGCTTGTGATGTGGGTACCAAAGGTGTTTTTTCGACTTGCCAGTCATCATTAGCATTGAAAATGTCGAAAAAAAACAAATGTGTTTTTCGGGAATATATGAAAATCACCGTTTTCCTAATACCTAATATTATACATTGGTTTAGAGTTGAAAATTAAAGTGGAAACTTTTATTTCTATTTTCCGAAAAAATCCTGAAAAAACGAGCTGTTTGGAAAGAAACGGGATTTAATCCGGAAATTTTCAACGCTAGTCATCAATCATCATGCCTATTGTCAAACAAATATCTCTGGTCCAGTAATACGCGCGGGCGGCGTGCCCTAATTTGGCAGTTCGCACCGTGTTGCCACGGCCGTGATCACGGAAATAGACGGAGGTCTACCACGGACGAAGTTTTGCCTCACCTCACTTGTGAATTTGTACGTAAGTGTGACAGGGAGGCAACACTTCGTTCGTGACCATCGACGTCACGTGTTGCATCGTGTCACACTTGCGTAGAAATTTACAGATGGGACTGAGAGGTAAAAAAATCGTTCGTGGACTTCGTGGTCCTTTCAGGCTTGCTGCGCTTGTCTCTGTCACTCTGATACCACCTTCGTTGGAAGGACAGACAATCCTCGAAATTTGCGGATTTCGAAGTTCGCGGTTGGGCCGCAGGGCTCGCGACCGATGCGAAGTCAAGGTCTGAAATATCTATACGGACGAACCGCTATAAATATGTCTACACAGGCAGTCATCCGTTACACTTATTACATGTCCCTTGGGATTATATGCCTAACGGGTTAATTGTCGTTGAGAGATATGTGGCTGTCCCAAAATTACAAAGTTCTATGTTGCACTTTTGTCAACAACATTGAAATCTGAACATGTCACACTGACACTTAGTTCAGATTTAATTAACGAAAATGTAACGATCCGTCGAATGTTTCGATCCGTCTAAAAAAATGTGTACCTTTCGGCTGTTAGTCTCATTCTCATGTCCAGTCGAAGACAAAATTAGGGGTATACAAAAACGTTCAAAAATATGTCCCAGTGCACTCTAATTCTGTGTAATAAGAACGTCGTAACATATTTATGAACGAATTCTTTCGATACTTATTTTTGCACTTGACTGTCCATCTTTTTAAGAATATATCCGGATTTTTGACTTTAAGACCTAGCAACCACACGAAACCTCTTTTAGGAGCTCAGCATACTCGACTCGGGACTTTTTAATAATTGAGTGTCACGGAAGTTACTCATAGATCTAAAACTGTCTCAAAGTCCATATTTTTTCGGTGCGTTGGCTTCAGAGATCTTGCCACCCATTTCTTATAATACGACCGACTCGACTGCATGTTTTTTTTTTATGTTTGGTACCTCAGAACTTCCAATTTTGATTTGGTCTAGTTCTGACAATGGCATTCATGAGAAAACCATAGGTCTTAAATTTGCATAAAGCATGTGCAGGACAAATGGACGAATAACTCAATATCGCTCCAACCGATTTCGATAATGTTTTTTTTAACTGACTTCAAAATTAATCCCGTTGGCATTAACTCGGGGTCTGATGAAGGGATCTTAAAGAAATTAGTTAAAGCCGGTTTTTTAATGTTTAATTTGGAGACTAATAACTGAGTCTCACGGAAGTTACTCATAGTTCTAAAGCTGTCTCAAAGTCCATATTTTTTTCGGTACGCTGGCTTCAGTGATCATGCCACCCACATCACATATAGTTTCTGAAGTGTGTTTGAGAGGCTATACTTAGTGACTATAGTGACTGATGGACGCCGAGGTAATGGAATCGCTTTGAAATGCATTGTTCCTCTTATAAACGACGATGAGTGACTGGCATTCGTTGCTATCGGTTTCGAGTAAGTGAAAAAAAAACAGAAATAGCTAAGCTTTTCTTCTTATTTTTTTCGATTTTTATTTTGTCTATTTTCATAATTTTTAATTTATTGGTAATTTTTGGGTTATTTCTACTTAGAATCACGAGCTCTTTCGATCCCAAAAGGAGAAAATGTCCCAAAATTTCCATATATTTTCCGGATTTCCTCCTTTGTTACCGCCAATCAAAGTGTGTGGAAAATGGTAACAAAATATGTATGAAAAAAAGCCATTGGTAATTTTTCCCCCCATTGAGATCAAAAGAGCTCGTGATTCTGAGTAGGTAGAAAGAAACCAGAAATTGACCCATAATTCAAAATTATTAAAATAGACAAAATCAAAAGAAATGCTCAGGTACTCATTTTGCTCAGTCTAAGGTTTATAGTATAGTAGATAAAGTTAAACATCTAATTGAAAGTGTCGATTGCGAAAAAAACTGTATGTAAGTAGTTAAGGACTTAATCAAAACGAAAATCACGATCGTTTCCATTGTGTTACGAAAGTTACTCATACAAAGTTTATGTGTAACTTCGTAACGAACGAATTGTCGCAAGCGGTGTTTCGGGACGGATACGACCTTCAAACCTTCAAGAAAAGAGCGTACCTTAAAGGACGGCAACGCATTTGCGACGCCTCTGGTGTTGCGGGTGTCCATGGGTGACGTTAATTGCATTCCATCAGGCGATTCGTCTGTTCGTTTGCCACCTATAGCATAAAAAAGTAACACAAACACTTTGACGTAATTTAAGATTTTTTTTAGTTTTCATTTAGGGCTTTAACTGCGTACATTTTTTTTGCAACTGGCCCAAAATAATCAAACAATTTTTTTTCGTTTATTTACAAATTTTGAAGAAATTATCGACGAAACGAATGAAGTCAGCTCAAATTATTCTCGGTGCATCAGAGGGACATAAAAATTCAATTCGGAAAATTGCCCGACCAACATAAACCGTGTACCTGTAGAATATTCCCGAAACGGCCCAAACGGCAAGGGTGAACTAGGGCGGGATGCATTCGGCCCCTAGAAGTGGGTCGCGGATCTGGGTCACGCTGCAGCAGGTCAAGGGCCGACCGCGCCCTGCCTTTGTTCCTTAAGGTTCAGGTTCAGCAGGGTGGCCTTTTTTTAGGACATCTTTCACTGAGCGAGATGTTTCAGAGGAATTGAGACTTTTGTGTCAATTATATCCACATTATATCTCATATCGTCGGAGATACCGCGTAACTAACAAAGCAGATAGTTTATATCAAACAATTGACACTCAAATTTAATCTAATTCAATTTGTTAGTTGGGTCAAAATTATTTTCGTTGTCTTGTTTCATACCACTTTGTCACGCTTTTAGTTGCTATCTCGACTCAGTACTTAAAAAAAATCCGGTGCACTTGTATTTCTTTTTCACGCTAGATTTTAATCCATACATCAGAAATTGAAAACAAAACATCATCTCATACAAAAATCACCACTGCGTCACGTTTATTAGGGACACAAATTAAGACAACGAAAATAATTTTGACCCAGTTACGCGGTATTGCACTATCCCCGATGATATCCCATTTATTTAGTTATTTATTTAATCTTTATTGCACAAAATAAAAATCATACAAAAGGCGGACTTAATGCTATGAAATAACCCATTGTCACTTAAAAAGGCACTAACATACACGATGATATCAAAAGCTAACATAAAAGGCGAGAATGCAATCTTCTATAACACGGAAGTGAAAATTCAGACTCCGCGAAACTGCGAACCATTGTGTTATATTTAGAAGGGGGGAGATAAGCGCAGCGGGTCGTAAATAGACTTCGGTTAAATACCTTTAAATAGGTTATACTGATATAGACATTAAGTGGGTATGTAATTAATTATACATATGAGATTCTAAAACATGGTTTGCTTTTTATAGAATATGCGAATAATGCAAACAAAGCATTCAAAATGTATGGACACAAGAATGTAGTAATTTAAATGTTTTAATGATTTAGGATAATCTATTGGTAAGAATTGATGAAATAACATACATTCAATGACGTAGATATAAATATATTTATTTATTACACATATTGGAAATTACACATATTTAGAATGTAACATTTGTATACATTGTTTAAAAAAACATGTTTAGTAGAAACGGGGCATAGTTGAATTTATGGATTCGAAGTAGAAAAAAGAAAACTTTTGTAGAATAAAATATGACTATGGCCGCTGTTTTAATGTTACTCAAAAATGTGTAATCGCATCTCGGACTAACTTTTCTTCCTATGGAAGTCTAAGCTAAAAGACTAAGCCTGTTTCACACCATCATCGAATAAAATATATCTGTCAGATACCTGTCCTATCAGAAAGTGGTACAATAGAATAGTGATCCATTTATCTAACGGATATCTAAATCGAAACAAGCCGTAAAAAAGGGACTATTTGAAGTCAGTAATGCCCATACCGGGATTCGAACTCAGGATGTCCTTGTCCAGTATCCCAGGCATGTAGGCAGGCTCCCGGTCTACCCGTCTTTCGTTTACTACCTGACATTTTTCGTTGATATTTGTGTTAAAATAACAAAATTACAAGAATCATTAACAATATAACACCAATTTATCCGCGTATTCCGTTTAAGTTAATTATAATTATACATCGTAGCTAATGTGATTAACTATGCCGTAATCATAATTCAAGGTAGTCATCTATCTATTCTATAGTATACGAACCATGAACATTGTTTCTTTGTTCTACCAGTAATAATTGTCGTACACATATAAATTATATATAAATAAATAAATATCTTGGGACATCTTACACATATCGACCTAGTCCCACGGTAAGCTCAGTTAAGGCTTGTGATGTGGGTAGGGTACCAGGCGACGATAAATATATAATAGATATTTAAATACATAGAGAGCCATGACAAAAGAACAAATATGTGTGATAAATAAATACACAAATATTGCCCTCGCCGGGATTAGTAGGCAGGGTCACCACCAACTAGGCTACGGAGGCTGACAAAATATATGAGGTACTTTTTAATATCTACAGGACTAATGCTATTCTAATATGCTAAGTTTTACATGCGATGTTTTCGAATGCCATGAAATCGTTTAGAAACAGAATATCTCTCATCTTAACTATATCGATTACAATGTCAGTCTTCAAAGCTGTGCATTCTCACTCTGGCGATCTTTGCTGTCTTTACCGTCGCTCTTTATACACGGTGGAATTTAATCGGTGAACAGGAACCCATTTTTCTAATTCAGTAATCGATGGCGGTCACGTTTATGTAGTACTTAAGTGGAACCAAGTTTTTTTTTAACATACATTTTTTTTATGCGAAAGCAGAAAATATAGAAAAGTCGCAATTATAAGGCCAATAAAAGACTATTCACTAAAAAAACCGAAGATGATGGCCATGTAGGGCCATGATCAGTGTAGGTTTCTGTATTTATTCAAAAACGGTTTGCCCGATTATGTTCAAAATAAAAAATTTTATGCTAAAAAAAAAACTTGGTTCCACTTAAGTACTACATAAACGTGACCGCCATCGATTACTGAATTAGAAAAATGGGTTCCTGTTCACCGATTAAATTCCACCGTGTATAGCTTATTAATGTAATAAAATATTTTAAAAATAAAAATAAAACCGCCTTCAAAAATTCGCCCGAACTAAAAAGTTAAAAATAATTTTGGTTCCTACTTCTTAGGATTTCCTACCCAAACCTTTAAACCTTTTACCCTATTCATTGAAATAAAACATTATGGCTAGGTACCCTACAGATTTCTTAGAAGTCGGTGCCAAGCCGAATACGTTCATAGGTAGGTATATATTAGATAGAGCTTTGTAACTTACTGTCACTCCGATTACGCTTTTATCAACAGAATGGTCTGCCTCAGTCATTTTCATGAAAGCATAACCGGAGTGACAGTAAGTTACAAAGCTCTATCAAATACATATAAGTACTCGCGAAGTGAACATATTTGGCTTGGCACCGACTTCTAAGAAATCTGTAGGGTACCTAGCCATAATGTTTTATTTCAATGAATAGGGTAAAAGGTTTAAAGGTTTGGGTAGGAAATCCTAAGAAGTAGGAACCAAAATTATTTTTAACTTTTTAGTTCGGGCGAATTTTTGAAGGCGGTTTTATTTTTATTTTTAAAATATTTTATTTTTTGCTTTTTAGTAGTGTAAATATAAAATCGTTATTCAGTATGCTCTAAATACTTATAATTAGAATGTACTGCACTGTAGTAGGCCATAAACCTGAACTGGCGAACTTATATGTATACAAAAACAATTTCAAAGGTAACAGACTTAGCATGCCAATATTATTTAAAGAATCACTAACCGCTAACCGACATGTCATAACTACTAAGCAAACACTTGAATAGATCTCGAAAATGTATGACATTTGTTACATACAAAGAATGATCCTCCAACCCCTAATCGTTAAGGAGTTATTCCTTTCATCATCAGCTCACCAACATGAGACTATGACCACCTAAAGGCAAATACTCGAATAGCCTCCAAAATATATGAAATATGTTATATTTAAAGAATTATCCCCCAACTCCTAATCTCCAAGGAGTTGTACCTTACATCATCAGCTCACCAACATGAAAGGATGACCACCTAAAGGCAAATACTCAAATAGCTTCCAAAATACACGAAATATGTTATACTTAAAGAATTATCCCCCAACTTCTAATTGCTAAAGAGTTGTACCTTCCATCATCAGATCACCAACTTAAGATGTTCATGACTAGATGCAAATACTTGATTAGTCTTCGAAAATAAATGAAAAATGTCATGTGTGCCTACAACATTTGAAGAGTTCCCTCGATTTCTCCAGGATCCCATTATCAGATCTGGATTCGGTGACAATGGGACCAACTAGAAGGTATACCCTTTCAAACAAAAAAAGAATATTTCAAATCGGTCCACGCGTCTTCGAGTAATCGGGGAACATACATAAAAAAAAAAAAAGATTTCCACGAATTGTAAACCTCCTCCTTTTTGAAGTCGGTTAAAAACATAATGATAAGATAAACCCTAGCCAAAACATAACCTACACTAATTATAAAGAACTATTGTCCAGTTTCCCGTCAGGTCAACGTACTGAACCCTAAATTATCACTACGCGGGCATTGTAATACTTTTCTAATACCAGATTACTGGGACATATAAGCATACAAACAAACAAATGTTTGTTTAAGGGACGTTGCATTACACTGATGAATACCAAAATACTTAGAAATAATAATTATTTTTAGAATTATAACTAACGTGAGACTCAAACATGTTAAAATATTATCGAACCGGGTTACTCACGTATTTAAGTCGATGATTGCTTGACATGTTTCGACCCATTAAGAGGGTCTTCGTCCGGAGCACCCTCGGACGCCTACTGATACAAAGCCCGACGCCTACTGACGAGGATCCTCTTAATGGGTCGAAACATGTCGAGCAATCATCGACTTAAATACGTGAGTAACCCGGTTCGATAATATTTTAATAATTATTAAATAATTTTTATATATTAAATACTAATTTGCCACATAACCAGCGACGAAAATGATTTATTATTTGCTAGAACCTATACCAATCGTAAGTAGAAACTAAAAAAATAAATAAACGAGTATGGCTGACTTTCCAATGCATTTGACATCTTTGACACATATCGTGAAACACGTACATACGCAGATATATTTTGACGTTAATACTAATAAATATCAATAATTTTAACTAAAAATGCATGTGAACATTGTGAACTGTAGGTTTATGATTAAAGTTTCTAATAAAACCAAGATTGTGTTCTAAAAGTGCGGGATTATGGAATAATGCAAGTTTTTAGGTTTGATAATTTTTTTTTAGATTCTACAGAAGATTATAGGTAGAAATTGCATCAAAAAATCTTGTATACCCGACAGATGAAAGGAAAGTGCATCTTTTTCGATCATATTCAACAAAGAATCTGGTGACAAATAAAATGAGTAATGCTTAGGGTTTGCAATATCCGCCTGGTTTTAATATCCGGATAATATGGATAGTAATAATTGTATTATCCGAATATCCGGATATTTTGGATAATTGCGGATAGTGGTAAAATATAATAATATAATTCTTTTAATGGGTGTAATTAAGCGTTATAGTAAACTATATAACGATTCATCATCATCGTCATCATCCACCTGTCTCAATCCACCAGTGGCGTGCATAGGGTTTTTAGTCAGGGTAGGCAATTTTTTTATCTGAGAAACAAACAATATTGAACATCAAAATTGCAAACTCACAAGTGGATAGGCTTAGGGTAAAGTACCTACAAGAGTCTATAACTTGCGACATAAAAGTCTTATAATATCTCGACCGCCGACTTTTGTCTAATGCTTTTCAGATCGGTAATGTTTCCTAGCAGAAGAGTGTTAGGTTTTTGAATATGCGTAGCATTAGTCATCGGTGAATTCCAATATCAATTACAAAATAATGAGTGAAATAGCTAAAATGAAATGTTCATTAATGCTTTAATTTGTCGAGAACAGAATACATCGACTATTTAAATAATTACACCTGTACTAACTTCTTTTGTTTTATTGTTAACTTGCTAAATCTGCCGAAAATCAACTCCAGCAAAACGCTAGCAGTCAGCATCAACTAGGTATCCACAATTTATTCTCATAGCACAATTCAGTCACGCACAGTCACAACTAACACTTACATGAAAATAAACGTAAAAAATCGCTCAGAACCGAACTGTATTAATATAACAATGAACGAGGTTTGTTTTTATAGATTTTCTACTGATTAACCTCAAACCTGCATCGCAAAAATCAAACATGACTGTTTGTAAACAAATAAACCTGACAGAATGTAATGCTCTCACTTCAAGTAAAAATCGCATCATAGGGAGACTTCTTAAAATTAGTCGTATTACATGTTGAGGCTTGGTTAGTCAGAGAGAGACCGATATTGGCCGTCCCTCTCGCACGTATGGCTTCTCGCCCCGCCGCCGGGCGCCTGCGAAGGCGCTTAGGCGCAGCCTATTATTTTGATTGTGTGCGTAAATTTTCTATCTTCGTGTAAACTGGACAAAATATGTATATAGTTCACGCACGGGCATGTCTACACAAACGCACTGTGTGAGTGTGTGTGTTTTTGTAGGCTCTGATCGCCGTTGCCTTATCCCAGGTGTCGCCGCGCGCTATCTTCGCCTTGCTCGGGAGCGGGCCCAGTCGCGCGCAAATTTAAATCGCCGCGAGCTCCGTTAATGTAAATGAATCAGTGGATTTCTTTCAGAAAACATGACAAATTATTATAATGAAGACGAAACAGTATATGTAGATGCTGTTTTGCTAGGGTAGGCAGTGCCTATTTGCCTATATGGAGTGCACGCCACTGCAATCCACTGCTGGACATAGACCTAATTTGCCAATGTATGCCACAGAGCGTGGTCAGTTGATTTATGCATCCAATCGCTGCCGGCCCTCCTACGCAAGACGGTGCCACCTGGCTAGAGGATGTCCAACGCTGCGTTTGCCTAGACGCGTTCTCTACTCCAGAACACGCTTACTCCAACGATTATGGTTTTGCGACATATATAGCCAGTCCACTACCACTTCAACGTGCTAACTTTCAGAGCTATGTCGGTCAGTTTGGTTCTCTGGCGGATCACTTCATTCTGAATTCTGCTTTTCAGAGAAACTCCGAGCATTCATTAAACTAAAGTATGGATTAAGTAACCCCAAAGTCAGTGTCCACGTCTCGGCTCCGTACTCCGTACGTCATTACAGGGAGCACACACTGATAAAATACTATTGTCTTCAGGCTCTGTTTTATCACCCTTTTTGAAGGATGAAACTACCATACTCCTGCTTCACGCTCTTGGAGTTCTCCCTTCGTGAGAAACGGAGTTAAATATGTACTGCAGCTGCCTGAGTACAGGAGTTCCCCCTGCCCTTAAGAGCTCAGTTGTAACTCTGTCCTCAGGTTGTTTAAGGGCCAACCCAATTTCGTCAATGCTGACATCGGGAAGTTCATCTGTATAATGTCGGACTAAAGTAGCTCGGGATCAAAGGGAATGGGTTCAGGCACCTGAGATCCAAAGACATACAACTTGCCATAGAAGTCTTACATCTCTGATATGATCTCTGGATAAGAGGAAACAACATGACCATTGGCGGCAGTCAGCTTTGACATGTGGCTCCGCCCAAGATGCTTCACGAAAACTTTTGAACCTCGATTCTGTTTTATTGCCTCCCTAATATCCCATTGTATCGCTTTTCGAATCTGCTTTGTAAGTGTTCGTTGTTCTACCGCCGCCGTAGCCTGTGTATTTACGCGTCTCTATTTCATGAGCTCTAAGGTCTCCTCTGAAAGTTTGGATTTTCTGCCCGCATGTCTCTTCCGACAGAACCTGCTACCCACGTTTCTAAGGTTAAGCAGGCAAAATCCCTTCTTATCACCTCGACATGCGTGTCGTTTCAGAATGATAGTATATATTTGTGATACTAGAATAAATTTAAGTAGTCCACAGTGGACCTGCAACTAAACTTGTACACGACTAAAACCCTTAATAGTACGTCCTATTAAGGGTTTTAGTTGTGTATGCTTGCACATTATAATAATTTGAGGTACCAAAAAGGTAGTAAATAAAGTTTAAACCATGATTTGTATTTAGTTAAAAATATCCGTTATTCGGATATTTAGAGGTTAACTATCCGGATATTTTTGGATGTTAATTTTGGCGGATATCCGGATAATCCGAATAGTGGATTATCCGTATTGCAAACCCTAGTAATGCTATAAGAACTTGTTTAAATGGATTTAAAAACAAACGGAACAGCGCAAAACAATGCGTTGGTCGAATCTTGTTTTTAGCTACGCGGTAACGCCCACTATTCAATATCTGTATCACGTTTTCTATTATGCATGCTCTATCCTGCTCACACTCGCGTACAAGATTGTAAAGTGAAAAGAGACATGAAATCTGAATGTTATTCTTGCAGTTCACAGGCTTAATAAAGGTATGGAGGTCGTTGTAAAATGTGACCTAAATACATTTTATTTTGTTCGATGACGTATCGATTTGTGCAGCTGTCGCTTGTGCTATGTACTGTTTTCACAGTTTCATGGTTCTTCTAGCTGACCTAGTCTTAGACTAGACTATGTATGCCTCTCTCTTTTATTGATATAGTAAAAAACGAGAAATTTACTTCGCAGCGACATACTGTGGCACCAAATCGCAGTAGGTAAAATATTGTTTGTGAGATATAACTTCGAACTGACGTTTACGAAACGATCCCACAACGCTCAGGATGCTTAGCCAAGTTGCCAATCGCTAGCGCTTAGTAGCGTATCGTAGTTTTCCCTCTCTGTCACTCTTTCATATTAGTGCGACAGACAGTTAGCTGCGCTTAACGATGAAGCGCTAGCGATTGGCAACTTGTCTAAGCACCCAGGTCTATCATCAAGAAGTACGCGAAAATAGATCTTATTTTTTTTTCGGCTGTGGTATGCCACTGTAATAGTACTAATAATGTAAACTAATAAGTATCGTAAAATGGTCGAAGTTTTAATTCAACTAGCGAATCATCCTACGGGAATCGTCTAATAAATGCTTCATTGGGCAGTACTTGTACCTATGTAGAATAAATTTTCTATCGATTTGTGGGATTTCTGCCAAGTTTGCGGTATTAGAGAAAAGCTTTGATTGGCTCCGACTTGACCAAAAGTAATTACGTAGCTGCAATGATTGTGGTTTCCTGTAGCAGAACCAGTCATGGAATTTACGAAACCACTGAAACAAAAAATGTAACAGAATATGTATATGCATATCATGTAACTATAAGAAATGCTTAGGAAACACAAAGAGTAATTTTAACTCTAAATGCTCTAAATTAGCCTGAACTTTCGATTATGTTCTGCCTTTGTCAACAATAGTGCGCTCAGAGTTCATGTTACCCTAGTCCCGCGCTCGCTCAACCGATGGACACCAACGACCTAGAAACCTAGATGAGACCTATTGGCCTACAAGTCCTACAACGGTGTTTGCCGATTGTAACTTATAGTTATAGGCTCAAGCGATAGCTTTGTTTAGTTAACCCTTTTGTTTGTATTGAGCTCCTCTTGATTTCTGTTATCTTAGTACAATAGTTTTGCCGGTTGAGTAGTCAGTTCCAACACGATTATCGTGGCTTTTATTTAACTTGCCTGTCATTGTTATATTATATGTAACCTACTTATTGCTCGGATGAGATGACCGGAATCGGAAATTGGATAACAAATTATGACATCACAGAGCTGTTCTGATGTCAAACTGGAAAGGAACAACAACTCCTAGGCAAGATAAACCTCGTTTGGGGTCATCTGAATTTACTTAAAGGATAGCCGATGATCGTGCCAGAAAGTATAGTTGGCATTAAGAGCTTACAACAAATATGGGATATACTCGTATGATTTCAAATTACCTAATATGCTAGTGTGGTGGCCCTGGTCAGCGACTGTACAATAAAGCTCGAAAAGGGGAGAGCTGTATTATTTTTTTTTACTCTAAACCTTATTTCGATCGTCATATAAGTCTCTTATGCAACAAGATCTAAACCCCAAATTTTAATTCCAGATGCACAGTTGTGAGACGCCGCCGGCGCCGCCGGCGACCGGGCCGAACCTGCTGCTGCAGCTAGGACGGCTCATCATCCGCTCCCGGAGCGCCAGCCCCGTCCCCCGCGCCCCCCGCCTGCACGGCAAGCTGCTAGCTAACGCGTCCACCAGCCAGCAGGTATGCTCTCCTGGTACTTGTGATGTCGTTGCGACGGCTTATAGATCTCAAAACCTCCCATTTCTTTATAAGACAGAGGGAATATTTTTCCCACCATGTCTCAACATTGTGTCAAAGTGGCAAGAGTCCAATTTTGCGCATTTCTGTCATCTGTCTGCCCGTTAAAGGGATACCTCGTAGCTTGCCACGCCATGTTGCTATCTCCACCAGGCAACAGGTATGTAGTCCTGGTACCTGCTGCAGCTGGATCGGCTCATCATCCGCTCCCGGAGCGCCAGCCCCGTCCCCCGCGCCCCCCGCCTGCACGGCAAGCTGCTAGCTAACGCGTCCACCAGCCAGCAGGTATGCTCTCCTGGTACTTGTGATGTTGTTGCGACGGCTTATAGATCTCAAAAATGCCACGCCAAGTTGCTATCTCCACCAGGCAACAGGTATGTAGTCCTGGTACCTGCTGCAGCTGGATCGGCTCATCATCCGCTCCCGGAGCGCCAGCCCCGTCCCCCGCGCCCCCCGCCTGCACGGCAAGCTGCTGGCTAACGCGTCCACCAGCCAGCAGGTATGCTCTCCTGGTACTTGTAATATTGTTCTTGAAACTCAAAATACCTCGTAGCTTGCCACGCCAAGTTGCTAATCTCGACCAGGCAACAGGTATGTAGTCCTGGTACCTGCTGCAGCTTGATCGGCTCATCATCCGCTCCTGTAGCGCCAGCCCCGTGCCCCGCGCCCCCCGTCTGCACGGCAAGCTGCTGGCTAAAGCGTCCACCAGCCAGCAGGTATGCTCTCCTGGTACTTGTGATGTTGTTCTCACTCAAAATACCTCGTAGCTTGCCACGCCAAGTTGCTATCTCCACCAGGCAACAGGTATGTAGTCCTGGTACCTGCTGCAGATGGATCGGCTCATCATCCGCTCCCGGAGCGCCAGCCCCGTCCCCCGCGCCCCCCGCCTGCACGGCAAGCTGCTAGCTAACGCGTCCACCAGCCAGCAGGTATGCTCTCCTGGTACTTGTGATGTCGTTGCGACGGCTTATAGATCTCAAAACTTTATAAGGCAGAGGGAATATTTTTCCCACCATGTTTCAACATTGTGTCAAAGAAGCAAGAGGTCAATTTTGCGCATTTCTGTCATCTGTCTGCCCGTTAAAGGGATACCTCGTAGCTTGCCACGCCAAGTTGCTATCTCCACCAGCCAACAGGTATGTAGTCCTAGTACCTGCTGCAGCTGGAGCGGCTCATCATCAGTTCCTGAAGCGCCAGCCCCGTCCCCCGCGCCCCCCGCCTGCACGGCAAGCTGCTAGCTAACGCGTCCACCAGCCAGCAGGTATGCTCTCCTGGTACTTGTGATGTCGTTGCGACTGCTTATAGATCTCTAAACTCTCTAATACCTCGTAGCTTGCCACGCCAAGTTGCTATCTCCACCAGGCAACAGGTATGTAGTCCTGGTACCTGCTGTAGCTGGATCGGCTCATCATCCGCTCCCGGAGCGCCAGCCCCGTCCCCCGCGCCCCCCGCCTGCACGGCAAGCTGCTAGCTAACGCGTCAACCAGCCAGCAGGTATGCTCTCCTGGTACTTGTGATGTTATTCTCGAAACTCAACCTCGTAGCTTGCCACGCCAAGTTGCTATCTCCACCAGGCAACAGGTATGTATTCCTGGTACCTGCTGCAGCTAGGGCGGCTCATCATCCGCTCCCGGAGCGCCAGCCCCGTCCCCCGCGCCCCCCGCCTGCACGGCAAGCTGCTAGCTAACGCGTCCACCAGCCAGCAGGTATGTTGTCCAGGTATATGCAACAAGATTGCGATCGAGAAGCCCCTCGCCGCCTAAACTGCTAGCACAGATTCGAAAGTGTATGTTTTTTTTGTTGTTTATACTTAACGTACCAAATTTTTTTGCAATAATCTTTAATAGTCTACAATATCGTTTCCAGGTGGTGACCCAGCCGAAACCCGACAAGGAAGAGCCAAAACCCGGCGTCGAGGCGTCTCTCAACGATCACGTGAACGCGTTGTGGAACGACCAGATTCCCATCTGCATCGAGGTAAGTGCTTTAACGTACATTCTGCTGTAACTCTGTTTTGATTACCAGAGACATATATCATCTATCAACGATAGGGTTAGGTGGTTAGATAAGTGCGCGGCACCACACAGAGCTATCAGTCTACTTAAAAAAAAACTACTTTACACACTATACTTTACAATTACAAAACCGTTTAATTTCGAATGGCACGACAGCCGTGCCATTAATGCTTTTCGAAAATAAGTGACGCAAGACAAAGTACACAAGTCAAAAGACTCAAAAGTATTACCTTTCATTCCTAGCGAGACTCAGGAGAATTAAAAGAACCCGTTAGAATGCTTCTCTTAGTAATTGTATCGTCGCTAGAAGTCATGCCTAATCATTAGTTATTTAGCACTTACATTGCGGTGAAAGTGAGTCTCGCCTTTTTATAAAGACCTCGTTGCCGGATACATGGACTATTTTATTACGTGCGTGTATGCCAGTTGTACAGTAAATTTACTGAATTAACACGCATTAAATTGGCTCGCAAATAGTTACGCGTGATTAGGCGGAAATCTGGGGCTAATTGCATAATAATTTGTAACTCTTATTTTTCACGGAAGCTTCTTTTTTATCCCTTTTATTGGAAAGAGACGCCTACTTTTACATGTTGCAAATTCTTATGCAATAAACTCTTATCGCGGGGAATGCTAAATCATGAATAATAGAAGTGACCTTATTTAGAAAGTGTCAAATAACCTGGGTATATCTTTAGAAAATTTAATTGGCATGACATAACGAATTCCATTTCTCACTCGCCGATATGCTTTTCTATGAGATTAGATAATCTTACAAATTATTACCATTTTAGATCCCTTGTAATAATCACAGTATTTTTTTAATCAAAGCAAGCTTGAGCGAAATTGAGATTTTGTCTGTCTATTTATTTTGTCTATTGGTCGTATCCGAATTTTCATGAATTTTTTCGAGCTAATTCGTTAATTTAGCAGTCAATTGGTGCTAGGTCTGTATTACTCTGTATATAATATATGTACAGTCTAGCAAACCAAATATGGCACTAGCAATAGGAACAAAAAAGTATATGCATATCTTTTTTTGAGTTTAACATTAGATTACCCCGTAATCGAACTGGCAAATCTGTAGCAAATGTACGTCAGGGTTGTCACTACTACGAGTACAAAAAAACACAGCGGCAACAATTTTCAATGCTCTATCGATCTTCAAAATAAATTAAGTATCACATTTTTTTATTTGTTGCACTGCACTCAAATTGCGTCGCCAAACTCAAAAACGTCTATCGACTTCAATGGTAAATAATTTAAATATGTATAATTTTGTGATGCATTTATTTATTATTGTTTGTTGTTAACTCAGTTTCATGTCCTTTTAAAAGATCGTTTGCTGCTGCATAATCCTACTAAATGAAGCCTAGATCTGAAAAGCTTTTATTCTGTGACATTTTCACTAATCGTAAGTTTTGGATGTTAATATTAACCATACGTGAAGTAGAGTAAGTAAATTTTTCATCGTAATCGCCAACCCTGACATCAGACTATCAAATGCTACGGTTTTGCTACATCCGTTGCGAGGTATGAACATTAGCGTAGGAAAGAGGTGGTATGATTCTCTCTGTTTTTGCTTCAAGTGAGTAACCCTAAGGGCGTTTGTGCACTACACTGACTTTTACCGTCCGGTAGTCCGGTTTTTTACGGTCCGTTATGCCACGCCATTAAATGTATATAGTAGCTTGTGCACTATACGTAATTTTACCGTCCGACATTTTACTTTTCCCCATTCCGGACAGTATTTTTCCGATCCGAGATGACAGCTATGAAAAACGTGTTAATGCATATGCACTGATGCGTCTGGAATTGCATTGACTTTTACCGTCCCCGATAGTCCGATTTTACAAAATTGAACCGTAAAAAACCGGACTACCGGACGGTAAAAGTACGCACCTCCGAGTAAAAAGACGGACAAGTGCACAAGCCAATCATGCGTTTTTTTCATGCCATATCGGACCATGAAAACTCGGTCTGCCGGACAGTAAAATTCATTGTGGTGCACAATCGCCCTAACCAAACTATATTAATTTCCAATTTGATGGTTTTTCAGGTGCTTCTGGCCCCAGACTGCCCCGAGTGCTACCAGGCGATCAGCCGCGTGGACGAGGACTCCTCCTACGACAAGCAGCACAACCAACAGCGTGCATTGCTGCTGGAGCGATGGAACATGCGCGCTCTCGTCACCAAGTAAGACGTCATCGGTTTAAGAGTAGAAAATGGAGCAAAATTGACAATTTCTACAAGACGGAGGTGGTTTGTTTATGTTTTTTAAAGAACGATTGGCGATTACATACATCTGAAAGCCAACATAGCTATAGTTAGAAGCCTAGATTCTGTAGGATGACAATTGCCAGGCTACTCGTCTAAAATGGTACCCAGCAATCAGCCGCGTGAAAGAGGAATTCTCATACGACAAGTTGCACTAGTGCACATCGTACGCTCCTCACCAAGATCGTGGTAATTAACAGGAGCTGAGCTGATTAAGATTGGTTATTGGTAAATGTATTTTTGGCTGAAAATGATGGGAAGCAGCGTCATCATAATGTGCTCCATTATGATGACGGTGCTGCCCATCATTTATAGTACCTACCTAGTAGATTGGGTAGCAATGTCTCCATTACTAAGATCGCCTACCTGCTTGCCAAGCGTGGTAATTACGGGTATTATCTTCTAATGCGTACATACGCTTAAATGGCATAATTAATAGGAGAGGTCCACGTCCAGGGGCTTATTTCTCGAAAGCTTGTAACTTGTAATACAAGCGGAAGTCCTTATCTAATTAATAGTGTTAAAAAAATACTTCCACTTGTATTACAAGTTACAAGGATTCGAAAAACGGGCCCCAGGGTGCGAGTTGTGCAAGTTGCCAATCGCTAACGCTAAATCGTATATCCTGAACAAAAGGCAACTGACTGTCTGTGACGCTCTAATAAGAAAAAGTGACAGAGAGGAAAAACTACGATACGCTACTAAACGTAAGCGACTGGCAACTTGGCTACGCGTGCAGTACTTGGCTTAACGAGTTAAATATACCCTCATCATCCAATTTCAGTCAGTGCATTGTGAAGTGGTTGTCAGATGCATACAGCTAGGCTAAGCTCGATTCCTGTCTAATGATTTTGAGTCTGGTGTGTGATTTACATTTTCCTTTCCAGGTCTCACGAAACCCCAGCGTTTATAACATCCCAGTGGCTCCTGAACGCGATCCGCTCCCAGCTCCACTTCTCGCAGCTCTCGGCCTGGCTCGCGAGGCTGAAGGGCAATGGCAAGGACGAACCAGGGGAACGCAGGTTCGTTTGTCTTGAATTGGGAGAATGATTTGTTGAAGGTCAACTCTGTAGAGCCTTTATAAAGAAAACCCCGAAAACCCGATTGTTCCAGATCTGGATTTGTCTGAGCTCATTGGGATCGGAATCACGAGCTGATTCGATAAAAAAAACCATTACGTCACGTTTTCTGTATTAATTAACTTACAACGAGCGTCGCGTAACGGAAACTTGAATTTTGTATAGAAATTAGGGATACTATTTTTTTATTATTAGAATTGAATTAGCTTCTGGTTTTGATTTAAAAGTCCAAATAAGTCCAATTCTGGAAAGTTTGGTATGCGAGATTTTTTTGAAAAACTTTTGTCTGATTCTCGTCTTTATTTTATATCTTAAAATTTTCATGAGATGTTTCATTTTTAGAGATATTGTTGAGTTGTAAAAGTTGGGGTGCGGGGTTGATGAAGAGAGTTTTGGCTCCTTTGAAACTCGTGTGAGAGCATATTGTACACATTTTGACTAAGAGTGCTTGAAACGGTTGATCCGCATTACAGAGACCAAATGGCATCCAATCGAACGCAATTGGGTCAAAGGGTGGATGAATGCAGTTCATTTTATGTGCCACAGGCAGGTTGACAGATCTGACACACGGCTAATGTATGTAACGTATTTATTTCTAGTCTATATTTATTAATTCATAGCATTATTTTTGTTTCAGACGAAAACTAAGCCGCGAGAAGTGTAACTACAAAAAACTCGAATCGAACTGCGATGAGGACATCGATGGGCCACGCAAACTGAACATCGTCTACTCCATCAAAATACCCGGCGAGAGCTACAAAATGGCCGAATTCAGCAAACCCCCGACCGACCACACCTTCCCCATCACCGATATCGGCAATAACGTTTATCTCAAGGTCACTCTCCAAAGCATGCCACGCATAGACGAAGTGCCAATAGTTAAATGCTCTTGCCCACCCAAAAGACGCGCCAGCAAAGAGGTACCCAGCAATATACATGAGGAGTTGGTCGGGAAGCTTAATGATCTCACTCTGGGACCGAGAGGTTCCAAGTTCTCACCAGATTTAGATGTAATTAACTCTAACACGGGCTCAACCAGTCGCCGCCTATCTATCATATCCACACCCGCCTCCACTGAGTACGTGTACACTAGCGCTCCAGAGAAAAAAGTGGTCGACGATAGGATGCACACGCCCTGCAGCGAAAACGGGAAACACAAGTGCGAGTGCGACGAGTCCGACGGCAATCATAGATCTTCCACTAGTTTAAGTCAGGAACCGAAGAAGTTAGACGAGAGGCGGTTAAAAGAGATAGCCAAATACAAAAGGCGTTTGCGGAAAGAGATCAAGCTCAAAAAACTCTGCGATAGCACGTCTTCGGAAGGGGACGGACTAGGCTCGCAGAAATCCAAGGAGACTCATACGTCCATTCCAATTCTGCAAGCGGCGAGATTCGACAGATTCCGAGCTATCGGGTGCTATAGAAACCAGACTTATTTGACACTGCCCGCTAGCAGGATGGAAACTAAATCCCCTTTCGTTGAAACTGACAGTATACCGCCTGCAGAGTTTAAGAAAACCAACACGGTTGCGACGCAAACTGACGAAATCACTTGCGTTTGCGGCGGCCCCTTGCTGGATCGATGCGAGAGTTGTATCGACAGAGGGATGGTCAGATCTGAGGCCAACTATAATTTGGCCTCGGTAGACCAGTCTGAAGTATTGCTCGATGCTATAAATCGGTGCAAAGACGAGAACGGAGCTCGACGGAAATACGAAGAGGATAATATTAAATCGCTAAAAAAGCATAAATGTGATAATTATAATATAAAGTGTGATATAAGTAGTTTAGATAATAGTTTTAACGGAACGGAAGAGCAGGTCATAAAAAGACCAAAATTGAGAAGGATTTTCCCAATAGTTGACAAAATCGAGAAAATAGTGTCAGATAGAGCACAAAACCAAGACAAGGATATAGAGGAGCTACACTTGAAAGACGATGACACAGTATTCTCAAAGCCGAAGGATTCTAAACGGCAGAAAACTTTTTCTATCAACGATGACGACTTCGTTTTTTATGAGAAATGTGACTACGGGTCTTTTGACAGGAGCGAGATAGATTCGCCTAGTGATACCCCTGAGCAGAACGGATTTTCGTATCCGGATAAGAAGACGGTGCCTGATAACCAGGTACCGTCTCCCACGGAGATGGACAGGTTTCGTTGGCGGTTCGACTCTGCAGCTTCTATGGTATTCCACTCGAAGACTGGTCTCCCATTGACTTCAAGCCCGGCTCCTTTGAGGAGAGGCAACAATTGCTTCGACTTTGATGACTCCATTAATGGAATTTCTGGTATTAAAAGGTAATTTTCTTTCATTATTTTTTTCTGGAAATAATATGGCACATATAATTATACAGTATGTCTAAACTACAATTTCTCAAAAATATTCTGTAATTTACTAGAAGCTAAAAAAGCCTTGAAAACAGATGTGATATGGGTACTTTTAAGTAATTTCATAAGATAGATAGCTAAAAAATTTTGTATTATACGGCAATAAATTGATAAGAAATTAACGTGTTTTTACGATTATATTTATGCCGATTTTTGAGACTCCGAAATGATTAGCAAGGATATTAGTGGTTTAACTTTAAAGGGTGGGTTATGTTTAACTGTAGTTTTTGCTGAATAGCGAAATTATATTCTAACCCCCTTATTCATAAACGTTTGTTAACTTAACAAGCCGCTAATAATTGTTTGTCCCTTTCGGTCTTAACAATGTTTCCATAAGAGTAAAAGGGACAAATAATTATTAGCGGTTTGTTAAGTTAACAAACGTTTATGAATAAGGGGGTAAATCATTTGTTTTTCCAATCCCGTGGCGGGAATGTATTGAGATGATGGGCAATACTTATTTTATGTTCAAAAAATCTCGTGATACTGAGGATAAATTGGTTAATGATCCCTAAAAAGTGGGTTACTTTAACCCTTAATAGGGCAAGGGTATATAGCTCATATTGTTATTCTGTCATTGAAATGGGTCAAAGTTAATGAAGTTTAAGTGTGACTACTATGCTCTATTAAGGGTTAAAGAAAGGCCTAAGCACTATATTCATAGAGGTGAGGTGATTCATAGAGGTGAGGGCGTTTACACCGTACATTCGGTGTAAACGTCCGTGAAATGACTTACCTTCGTGTTTGTCGTGTTTCGGGGTCAGCCGGTGTATTTGTTACCAGCATCTAGCGGGCCAGCAAGGCGGTGGCAACTAACAAGTTACTGATTGTCTCCTGTTCGTTGCCGCCGCGATTTGGGCTCTACTTTTCACTTACGATCAGGTGGAGTGGAGCCACTTTGTTGTGCCAACGTTATTTTTATTGGGTCGGCAACGCGCATATGACACCCTGAGGTTGCAGGCGCCCATAGGCTACGGTGACTGCTTTCCATCAGGCGGGCCGTATGCTTGTTTGCCACCGACGTGGTATAAAAAAAAAGGTGACAGTAATATTAACAATGTTCCTTTCCACAGCGCGCTGTTCCACCCCATCTCGCCGGTGTCCCCCTCCCCTCCCTCCCCCTCGCCGGCGCCCCCCGCGACCCCCACCGTCCCCCCCGCGTCCCCCCAACACGACCCCCGCCCCCCGCCGCCCCCCGCGGAGACCACTACGCCCAAACTGAGGATCGGACCTAGCACTGGCCTACTAGGTGAGTTACGTAACATTCCGCACCACGATCTCGCTGATGTTCTCGCCGCCCCCGCTGATTTTCGTTGGTTTTTATTTGTCACTATATTTATTTATTTTATTTATTTGGAGCATCTAAATTAATTATTTTTGTTTTATGAATGTTTTGAATTTGTTGACATTTTAATATGATATTCCAATGCCAGTTAAATAATTTTTGTATCAATGTAAAGAAACTGACAATCACAATATAAAATCCTAACCCCCTTATTCATAAACGTCTGCTAACTTAACAAGCCGCTAATCATTGTTTGTCCCTTTCGGTCTTAACAATGTGTCCATAAGAGCAAAAGGGACAAACAATACTTAGCATCTTGTTAAGTTAGCAGACGTTTATGAATAAGGGGGTAAGACTGTACCATGTGTAGTTTTAAGTGACTTTGTATATTGTGAGATAATAAAAAAACTAAACTAAACATCAACAGCAGTACATAAGAAATTTACAAAACTGAATGTTCAGTAAACAAAGCCAATAAAAGATGTCCACAAAAATACAATGAACATGCAATAACAAGATAGAGCGTGCGCATTTATACTAACTAACAGGGTTAACAACATAAGTTTCAGTTATAAAATTTGTACGTGAGTGTGTTTGTTGGTGTTGAGTAAGTGCATGAGTGAGTGGTTTATTGTGAGAATGTGATGTGTCTAATTAACTTAAGTAAATAATGATCACCCAATGATAATTATTACTTATGTTATTAACGAAAAATCGTGCTCCATTTTAATAATTATTCAGTGTCAACATAATAATCATTATAAGTATCACATTAATATAATTAGTCAATTTATTTCGTATAATGAATGCAATGAGAATCATGAATGTTACTGCAACACCGTTTTAACTGTCAACTGTTCCATATGCCATTTGCATTTACATTTTTCATATATCGGCGGTGTGGTGACGGCAGTAAGAATAAGAATACATTTGTCACCACCCCAACTCCTCCTTCGGGTGTCGGAAGATTCGACTAAGGGATTGAAGTGTCACTGACCATTATTTGACAAAATATTGATGATGGGCAGCAGCGTCATCATAGTGGACACATGACTGCGATCGCCAATCCGCTTGCCCAGCGTGACGATTATGGGCATTTACCTCCTAATGCATCTATACGCATAGTTAATAGGAGAGGCCTACGTCCAGCAGTGAACTATCGTAGGCTGATGATGATGATGATGATGCCATGTACTTATTATTACGTACAGCCACTCAGGAACCATAACAAAGTGACTCTATAAATCAAATTTTAAATAATCTCGTACTACTTCTGATTTTGGTAAGGTTCTAGAGTGCCCAGGGTTCTAATTGATTCAGTGTACAAAAAATAACACATCCTTCAATTCAATTTCCAGGCAGCTTCGAAGAATCCGCCCTAAAAGGCCGCTTGGAACCAGTCGCTACGGTCCACGGCTTCACAGCAGAATTGGGGGCCTCGGGGGCCTTCTGTCCCCCCCACAAACGATTACCAGTCACCGTATTCTTCTATGCCCCGGGAGGGACCAACGCGCCTTATATGGTAAGTCTTTTTTATCCCGAAAAGTTCCGCTTCATACATACGAGTACTTCATGGCTTCACGGCCGAGTTGGGGGCCTCGGGGGACCTTCTGTCCCCCCTACAAGCGATTACCAGTCACCGTATTCTTCTAAGCCCCGGGAGGGACCAACGCCCCTTACATGGTAAGTCTTTTTTATCCCGAAAAGTTCCGCTTCATACATACGAGTACTTCATGGTTTCACGGCCGAGTTGGGGGCCTCGGGGGGCCTTCTGTCCCCCCACAAACGATTACCAGTCCCCGTATTCTTGTATGCCCCGGGAGGGACTAACGCGCCTTATATGGTAAGTCTTTTTTATCCCGAAAAGTTCCGCTTCATACATACGAGTACTTCATGGCTTCACGGCCGAGTTGGGGGCCTCGGGGGACCTTCTGTCCCCCCTACAAACGATTACCAGTCACCGTATTCTTCTATGCCCCGGGAGGGACTAATGCGCCTTATATGGTAAGTCTTTTTTATCCCGAAAAGTTCCGCTTCATACATACGAGTACTTCATGGCTTCACGGTCGAGTTGGGGGCCTCGGGGGGCCTTCTGTCCCCCCACAAACGATTACCAGTCACCGTATTCTTCTATTCCCCGGGAGGGACCAACGCCCCTTACATGGTAAGTCTTTAAAATCCACAGGGCACTTTGGTGACTTAAGTGTGTCGGTTTAGGGACGAGTTATGCACCTTTGGGGTATTATGTCTCCCCCACAGGCGCTTTATGTCGTAAGGTTCCTATACTCCAAGGTCACTTTGGTGCCTTAATTATTTTCATTACTCTCGATAAAATAAAAATATACGATTTTACGGCAGAGTCATGGAGCTTTGGGGCTTAATGTCCTCCTACTCCCTCCCTTTCCAAACGATTACCACTCAGGCAGTCGCTATTCTTCAATTGGGAGGGACCAATGCTTTTTATTATAAATTTCGTATACCCTAGGCAGAAGAACGGTCACTTTGACTCAAATATCTGTCTTATTAGTCATTAGTCAACCTATGGTTTCATGGCTTTGGGGACCTCAGGGGCCTTCTGTCACCCTAATAAGAAACTACCTGTCACCGTAGTCTTCTATGGTAAGTGTTACACAGATTATATTTTCACGGTAGAGTTGCGGCCATGGGGCGTTTTGTCAAAATTAATAGTAACTTCAATGTGGGGGCTTTTAAATAAAGCTTTAACCCTTAAATGCATGACCTTGACAAAGATTTATTCAAATTTGAATTCTGAAATGTTGTCAATAGGGTTGAAAGTACATGAAGATGCATTATATATGCATCACTATGCATTTAAGGGTTAAGAGACGACGACGTTATTAATTCCGAGCATATCATTTGACAGTCCGCTGCGATGACACAGGCTGCTATAGTTCACAAAACACTGCTAGTACTCGTGTTACTTCGATCTATAAACTAACCCCCTTAATCATAAACGTTTATTAATTTAACAAGCCGCTAATAATTGTTTGTCCCTTTCGTTCTTAACAATGTGCCCATAATAGCAAAAGGGACAAACAATAGGCATGATGACTGGCAAGTCAAATCAGCATCTTTTTTCGAACTGTCAAAACGATCACCACTATGGAATTTTATATGAAATACTCAAAAGTGACGTCACGTTTGAGTAGTGCCAAATGACCTACTCTTTTAAGTTCTTTTCAATTTATTAAATAGAAGTTCTGTACAAAAATTACTGCAATCTACATCTTAGTAATAATTTCTTCGTGTATTAAGTCGTGCATAATGTTAAAGGATTTATTTTAACTACAGTCATCATCCCTATTATTAGCGGCTTGTTAAGTTAGCAAACGTTTATGAATAAGGGGGTTAATTTCCACTTTTGTTCCAGGGCCACATAAACCTGGGACCCTCGGGCTACCACGTCCCCCGCTCCGGCACCATCCAAGTCTCCCTCTTCAACCCCCACGGCACGCTAGTCAAGATGTTCGTGGTGCTATACTCGCTGACCAATATGCCGGCACATGCGCGAACTTTCGTCCGGCAACGCACCCTGTATATGCCGGCCGCGGCGCCGCCGCCGAGGGCAGCTAGTGCGCATAAGTGGCTGCGGTATCTTATACACCTCAGGTGGGTTAACAGTCAGTTCATAGTTAGTTATTCAATTAACAATGTACATTGTATCTGAACATTACATACCTACATACTTTTTTATAAATTACAATTATACAGGGTGTAAGTCTAATACGGGCGAAGCTCTTAACGGGTGTTAGTTTACGGCATAATAAGTACATTCAAATAACTTTAAGTTAAAATTAGAGCAACAATTTTTTTCATACAAAATAATTCGGCGCGCAATGTAGAGCAACATACGCGAGTTAAGCACTCGTTGACAGCTAATTTCAAAAGCAGATGACATAACTGCCATATCAACAATGACAAATGTTCATACCTACATTGCTGCTCCGATAATCTTAAAAAAAATCTGTGGGGTCATAATTAAGGGTAACTTTAAAAAACCTTGTAATCCATGATTACACTAATGAATCCCATGCCTGGTTTAATTGATCGCCCGTATTATACTTACACACTGTATAGCCTAGTTGGCAGTGACCCTGCCTACGAAGCAGGAGGTTACGGGTTCGAATCCCGGCGAGGGCATTCTTTGTGTATTTATTTATCACAAATGTTTGTTCCTTGGTCATGGCTGTGTATGTATCTAAGTATCTATACGTATCTATCTATTATATATATCGTCGCCTGGTACCCACAACACAAGCCTTAATTGAGCTTACCGTGGGACTAGGTTGATTTGTGTAAGATGTCCCAAGATATTTATTTATTTTATTTATTTATTTTAAGTTGGGTACGTGAATCATATGGCCCACTTTCCCCGGAACAAATTTTTGCATAGTAAATGCATAAACTTATGAAGTGTTTCAGTTGCCCCTCTATTTTACTTACCCAACAGTAAATAAAAGGTACCTACTTTTCATACGAACGTATTATGTTATTTATCACGCCATTCTTCATTTCCACAGATTCATGACCTCAAAATCCGGAAAACTATACCTCCACACAGACATACGTATAATAGTCTCCAGAAAAGCGGATCTCGACACTGCTACAGCGCACTCCGCCATCTTCCGACCCATACCGAACAAACCGACCAATGACGACCAAGAGATTTCCACCAATGGGAAGCCAGAGATTTCCACCAATGACAGCCTCAGGACGCCTAATAGAGTATTTGGAGGGTGCAGTGAATTCGATTCAGAACTAAGAAGTGATAGAGACCTTGGTATTGAGAATCAAAATGGCGTCTCATATGAATTAAGGAGTTTTACGTATGCCCCTGAGAACCCTAGGTTCTCGCCCCGATAGTATTGGGGCAAGATGTTTTATCTGTTATTTAGTGCCTGTGGTAAATATTGATCAGAATGTGTTAATATGTATGGTAATGAGAAAATATATTTTTTGGTTTTTATAAATGGTTGTTTCATTAATTCTTTATGGTTTGCCGTCCTAATCCGTTGGCAGTTCAAAAATGTAAACATAAGAATACACAGCAGGAAGCGACTTTTTATACGGGGTGATTTTTTCACTCTATCCACGTTAATCATCCGACCTGGATGCATAGCCAAGTTGCCAATCGCTAGCGCTTGGTAGCGTATCGTTGTCACTCTTGCACATTAGTGCGACAGACAGTTAGCTGCCTTTCGTTTACGATTGACGATTAAGCGTTAGCGATTGGCAACTTGTATAAGCACCCTGGATCAGCCAGGTGATTTTGACGACTATATGTCTTCTGAGATGCCCCAGGTGATCCTATTGCACCATGGGGCTTGTCCATTAATCACGTCATACGATTTTGGCCTATTTTAGACCCCGCCATCCCCCATGGTGATATTTGGTGATATTTTCAGGATCCTTCCTCCCTCCTAGCCAATATGACGTGTAATATATTGCCAACTTAAATAGTCCTTTTAGTAACACTTGAATTTACGTACTTTATTAAGCACACGTGATGGGGATTTTTTTTTTTGCCAACTGCGGGGTAAATGTCCGCGCAGTGTGCGTGAAGTTCTAAAACTCAGTTCAAGCAGATGGTTTTTTTTTATTAGCTATAATGCTGTTCAGCAGATAGTAACAAAAAAATTACACGTGATTTGTCCGATGACCCCCCCACCCCTATGGTGATAATTGGTGATTTTTTCTTTACCCCCCCTCCCCCTATACAGTATGACGTGATTAATGGACAAGCCCCTGTCTACTACGCTCCCCCGAGTGATTATAGTGGGCCAAGTTATCTAGCAGGATCACCTGGGTGATTATTTTGGATTATGTTGCATATCGATGGTTGTGCGACTCAACCTCGTACGTCCATGGTGTATGACTCAACCTCGTATATGAAATGTATGTACAGGGAGTCCGACGGCAGATTTCTAATTTTAACTTAAAATAAAAAAAATAACGGTTTAAGCTAGAAACTTTATTAATATCTCAAAACATAGATAACAAATGCGGATTTATGTCGTCCTTCTACACGTGCTCACTCCTCGAAACGGAGCCTCGTGTTTTGTATCACTCGCCGCAGCATATCCTGCGAAATGTTGCTGATTTCACTAATGATATATTTTTTAAATCACCTATAGACCGTGCGTTATTATTATAAACTCTGCTTTTTCGAAACTTTTGCACCCATGATCGAATCAAATTTACACACGGCCCGTTACTTACACGACGAATATTGAAATGTAAACAAAATTGTCGGCGTGCAATCCCATAACTAACGAATCATTAGCTTTAAAAAACGCTTCAATTGCATAAGAACGGTACCTAGTGTTCTGACCATTGAGACATGTTGAAAACAATATTCAGTAATGTATTCCCGCCAAATGTCAAAACCTAAGTTTTTGTTTTTTTAATTGACTTTGAAAACAGAAATATACCACCGGACAGCCTGTATTTTGTACAGAATAGTACATTACGACACAAGTGTGAAAAATAGGAAATCAAAACGAGTGGCGATGTTACGAATTTCCTTTTTGCACGTGTCTCGTACGACGTTTTTTAGTGCTGATGGCCCTCCGAAGTTTTGGACCTGACGTAAAATGACCGACTTCTCGCACTAGAGCCTAAAAAAGGCACTATTCTTTCATTATTTGACAAAATTCTAATATTAGGTCCTTTAGGAATCACAGTGGGCAGGACAAGAATAGAGCATAGTCTGACATAGGGAACGGATACCGGTTTTTTCTCCATATAAAAGAACGGTTCGAATCCCGTTCTTTTTCGTTCTTCGGTGGATATTTTTTTTATTAATGGAGTAATTAAAAAATACCTTGTTTATAATTACTAAATAGTAACTACTAGTACCTACTGAATAATATTATAAAGAGTGTAAAACATTTTAACCCTACGTATGTCTAAGCACTGATCAGTGACGAGAAAACTATTAGAAAAAAATATTCGCGACACACGAGGGGGTAAACAATTGAGCTATTTCGAGTTTTTTCTAAAAAACCGGTTCCGATCTCTGGTCTGATAGGCTTACTTCTTGGTCTCTTTAGTATGTGTCATTATTTTACATAGAAGAAAAAATTCAAACTGCCAAAAACTTGATAAGTATCAAGTCACAAAATTCACGGTGAAAATGCTCCTTTATATGATAGATTAAAATTAAAGTTGTTTTCGTGTAATTAATTGCTTGGCGTGTGTGGCACGCTATTTCTTTTTTGGCGTGGCGGAGAAATATTTCCAGAAACCATTACATAATTATGGGAAAGATATCAAATAAAAACACAGAGCTAAATTATAAAAACATTTAATCATCTCAAATCACCAATAAAATAAATACACACATACATTATGGCGGCAACTTAAATGAACACTTATTTAAAAATATATACTTAAAATACTGATAAATTTAGAAAATAATACAAAGTTTCATCTAAATCAATAGTTATCGCCCTTGTGTTTTAAGAAAAACAAGATTGTTGTTACAATGTCACAATCGAAATAGTGAAACTTTGCCTAATTCTGGAACCCTAGTAAAGCAAAATACCTAGCTGTTAATTTATATAAAAATATCGTTAATTATTATTATTATTTCGTTGTTAATTAGAAGTGCATAAACAGTCGTGCAATACAGACTAGTACATGAAGAAAATTCTTGTCAAATATATATTTTTTGTTTACAGGAAATTCTCTTTATTGTGTCATTAATGTCATTATAGTTAGTAGGATTAAATAATAATATGAGTATTTAATATGTAACATGTAATCATATGTACATACCATTAAGTACATATATTACGAATTTTCTTACATAATAGGAAAATAGATTAAATAATTGACTTCAGAGTACGAGTATTAATACAATACATAAAATAACACCTAAGAAGGTAAAATAAAGAGTACAAATTGGATCAAATATAAATACCAACATTAGTTATTTTCTAACAATTCTATAGAATCTACATTTTACTTTGTACAAACCTTAAAGTAAGAATAAATAACTAAACTAGAAATAAATAACTTAATCTAAAATACAGAAGTTCATAACAATTGGAAATATTCAAACAAGTTGTTATTGAATTATGTAAACACGGGGTAAGACCGAACATAAGACGTTACGATACACTTTAATGGCTACACGACTAAAATAGGTACTAGGACTTGTTTTATACATATTAAACACAGGATGTAACGTAGTTCTCATCATTAAATACCCGTATTTTAGATAATATGATATTTCTGATTCTAAGTTAAGATGTTATATACTATATACTTAAAATATCAACCATGTATGCGTAAAAAGACAATGACCGCTGAGAATGTAGTCTTATAAGCATCAAACTGAGGATGTGAGTTCGAATCCTACCTCAAATATGGCGAACAGGATATTTTTCTTGGTATATAACATCTTAGTTTTTATGTAATACCTATAGTAGCGGTGTAACTACAAAAAAACACGGTGATTACTGCAAAACCACAGGTATTTATTGAAATTCTAATAAAAATATATATTGTGTCCGATCTTATCCCATCTATTAAAATTGTTTTTTTTTTAATCATTACTACCATTAGAAATGATTCAACTGGGTTCTGTTTTTGGTAAACTTGATTATATACCTAAGAATATGGTTTATGCTATACCGTTGTCTTCATATATTACCTATTATTAGGTACTCTAATCTTAAAACCTAAAGTGACTGTAGATAAACCTATAATCTCAGTATTTCTGTTGTTTTCAAGTTGTACATTTAGGATTATACAGAATAATGGATAATTCCGTCAATTTAATGTTATAAAAATAGCAGAGGTAATGTTGTAAGGTACAAATAGGTAAGTAATCAGTAATTACAGTAGGACACTTATAATCAAGATAAATACAACTATTATTGGCAAATTTGTGTCCAATTTAATTGTATATCCGTATCCCGTAATATAACAATACATGGGTGTGCAAATATGTATATTTTTATCGTCAATCACTGAGATGTAACATAAATCGCATTGACGTGATTTTGCCGGAATTATCCCATACACGATATTCGAAATAATCCTAACCTCAATGTACACCGAACAACGAAGGTACTGGGACTAGAGGGAGACACAAATATACCTACACCCGTGTGAGAAGAGGTCGGATATACGTCGCTGGTTTCTCATGTCCCCTGTATGGTGTGTTGTCTTCCAAATCAGAATCCTGAAAAAAAAAACATTTCATTAGGTAAAGGTTGCTACGCATAAAACCAACTAATAAAAATCGTTAAGTATATTAGAGTCGTACAGCATTCGCAAAAACGGGCGCCTTTCCTGTGAACATTGCAAAAGTTGTTATCAAACCGGAATCCGAAAGGGATTGGAAAGTACTGTTGACACAACAAATGACATTTTATTTACCAGGAAAAGAGTGTTTATAGATGTAGTGAGTAATTAATTAATCTATTGTATGTAAGTCTCTGCACTTAAACTAGGAATATATTGAATATAACTATGATTAATATCCCAGATTGACTTATACACTGTTGTGTCAACAGTACTTTCGAATCCCTTTCTAATCGCGGTTTGATAATAACAGTTCAGGGACATAAAAATTAGGTTTTGACCAGATAACTCTCAAGAACTAGAAGCCGCCTATCGCCTTGTATTCGTCTAACAAAAATTAAGGTTTTTGAGCCCTTAACCCTCTAATGCATATGAAGCCAAATATGGTTTCATTGGTTTTGGACTCTATTGCCTGCTGTTAGGGTTCAAATTTGAAATGCATTTTTGCCTGTCTTATGCATTAAAGGGTTAACTTTCATATGTCCACAGGAAAGATTTGTAACCAAACTTATTAATCTTATTATCATTTTCCATTGGGTTTGAATTGAATAAAAAAAATCACATTGACAGTTTTAGGTGCGTAGCCAAGATACCAATCGCTACGTTCAATTGCGAATGAAACAAGAATTCTCCTTGTCGCTCTAATAGAAAAAAACAGAAAGAGACAAACGGAATCTTCCAAGCATTTTTCGCCGCAAAATCGTTGATGATTTCGCTGAAATCCAATTCCCGGAGTAGATCACTTTCAATACTCAAAAACAACATTTTTTCGAAATCTCTATCGTGGGGCCCCTCTTTCGTGGAGGCCCCGAGGCTGTAGCCCCAGTTGCCCCTCCTTAAGTCCGGCCCTGACGGGGTTTATTTGCATTATTTGTAGTTTCAAATGGATACGACTTTACGGTGTGACTTAACATGACTAGAATTCCTATCCTGTTCGAAAAACATAATACCATCTTTGGCTACCATAGTATAGTTCGCAAACTGGTTGGTAACGTGAATACTTAAGGGCAGGTATCGAAAGTCAAGGAATGCTAAGGTCGTGGGTTCGATCCCTGTGAAAGCGCTTTCTCCTGTGATTCCTATCGTGAGCTATGCTATGGTGTTTAGTAAGGATATAGGTTTTTATGGTTACAAGGCATTGCAAATCAAATTGGAGTAAATTTAATGACCGATTCTGGTTATCTGGCCGTGTGGTGACGGCAGTAAGAATACATTTGTCACTTGTTTCCATTGGTGACTTTGTAAGCCATTCGCTATATGTAAGCCATGGAGTAACTCTACTCTACGAATACGTTTCGACATTGAGTTTTAAATGGTTTCTTTGAGCTAATTTACATTTGAATGAGATTTGTAATCATATTTCCTCGCGATAGTGAGGAGAAAAAAGTTGTATTACACTTAGCGGCAAAGTTTGTTCAACTCTCGTGCCTTGAGACCTTCGCAATGCTCAAGATTCCAGTTTTTGAACCACTCGCTACGCCCGTGGCTCAATTTTGGAATCTGTCGCTATCTCAGGTCTCAATATTGGCACGACAGTTAAACAACAACTTTGGGCCCTGGTATAGTAAATAAGTATTGTCCAGTAATACCAATAGGGATCAACAATACTCAGCGGCTTGCTAAGTTAGGAGAAGTTTATGGATAGGGCTAGGGTTTAAGAGTACTTACTTCCACAGGGTCCATACTGCGGGACCATGGGCCCCAGCCTGGCTCCTCTTCATGGTCATAATGGTGCTGATGTTGGGCGTGCTCGTAGTATATCACCTGTAGACAAACAGACACACGTTTAATTTTATTTCGAAATTTTAAGGGTAGTTATTCAGGGGTATTGCCGTGTGGTGACGGCAGTAAGAATACATTTGTCACCACCCCAACTCCTCCTGCGGGTGTCTTAAGAGTCGACTAACGGAGTAAAGTGTCACTGATCATTCTACAAGATTGATGATGGGCAGCAGCATCATCATAGTGGACACATTACTGCGACCGCCAATCTGCTTGCCCAGCGTGGCGATTATGGGCATTTACCTCCTAATGCGTCTATACGCATAGTTATAGGAGAGGCCTACGTCCAGCAGTGGACTAATACAGGCTGATGATGTGTGTGTGTGTATTCAGGGGGATATTCTCGAATGTTTCAACCGGCTATTCTCTTTCGTCTCATTTTTGCAGAACTGTTTTAATATATGCGTGACATTATTGGTGGTCTGTCTTCTGCTTGTTACATGATTGGAACGACAGTATGTCCCTGCGAGATAGACTACCAGCAGTGTTATTCACTAAGGAAACCGCCTTGCTAACAGCGCTGAGTCAGCGCTGCGGCAGCGTCGAGCCTAAAAATGGTATTCACTAATACACTTTAAACGACACTAGCGCTCGGCGAAGAATGCGGCGTGAGCTGGAACTACACTGCGTCGAGTGTTACCGCCTACAGTTCGACGACGAGCTGTTCTACGTTAGTGAATACCGTTTTTCGCAGCGCTGCGCTCTACGTCGAAATAAAGGCTGTCTTGTCGTCGAGCTCGTTGACGAACGCAGCCTCGAATGTGTGAATAAGAGAATAGCATAGCAGTCTTTGACTAATTGAAGGGTCCACGGAAAAAAGATGTCCAGAGCTTAAAAAAAGCAGGGCAAATTCACATCTTATTCTGTTAAAAGTAAGGTGGTTTTTCCTTCTGTAATTTGAATTGACTAGACATGTTCTTTCCGTGGACCCTTCAATTAGTAATGATCTGAACTATGGGTGCAAAGCTTTAAAAAACATAAAAAAATTGACATAATGGGAACACAAGGAAAATACGAATATTATTGCAAAATCTGTATCATATTTTATTGCGTATCTCGGAAGTTTGAACTTATAATGTTTGGGTGTGTAGATATGCATATTTTATGGATGTATGTACTCTTTCATGTCCACTTCACAAGATTTGCTAATGTTTTGCAACCCAAGGTTCTGATCACTAGTAGCATTGTACCGAGGAGAAGTTTCATAAGTTATGAAGCTTCCGTTCCGTAGAGAATGTTCTCGGGAATCTAAATTTAATAAATAATCTAATCAAACCAAGACCGTACTAGATACATGCTTATGAGTTATATTAACTGCCTTGTTTACTTATTTTCGATATAAAATAATTATTAAAAAACAAATTTATAAGTTCTCATGGAAACATTCTCAATGAGAACTTATACTCAAATTCTTATGAAAATTCTCGAAAATTTCCGAGTATATTCCCGCAGTTTTGAGAATGTTCTGTAACTTGTACATTGTTAATCACTACTAATTAGGTATAATAGTAAAATTATTTGGTAATAAGAGATGTGCTATGCCTACGGAAGGCTCCGACAGCTACCAAAGTCAGCCTCTGTAGAATAATTGGTTATAACCCTGCCCACGATGATGGAGGTTTCGTGTTCGAATCCCGGCGAGGGCATTATTTGTGTATATACCACCACAAATATTTGCTCCTTGGTCATGGTTATCTATGTATGTAATTATAATTTAATTTGACAGCCTCCGTAGCCTAGTTTGTAAAGACCCTGCCTACGAAGCTGCAGGTTTAGGTATTAATTTGTCACAAATATTTGTTTCTTGGTCGTGTTTGTCTATTTATTTAAGTACCTATCAATGTATTATATTCAATTTCTATCAACGCATGGTACCCATAGCATAAACCTTAATTGAGCTTACCGTGGGACTGAACGATTATGTAAAATTGCCCCAGGATTATTTATTGCATTGAACTTGTATTTTTGCAATTGTTGCCGAAATAACGGTTAACCGAAACTTAACCGTAAAATCAATCTTCTCTTTCACACATTTCGATTTCATAAGTATTCATAAAATAGCATGAACTGTGAATAACATTCAAAATTACATTTGAATTCAACAATATTCACACACTTATAAATTTCACCCAAAATTTTTGCAAATTCATGCCAAGTTTCACTTTCATTTGGCAATTTATGCAAACACATCATTATCAAATACGATGAAATATCGAATTTAGTTCAAAAATCAAAATCAGATAAGGTTCAATATTGAAAAACAAACTTATAAGGACGGATAATAGATTTGCTTAAAGAAATTCACGCGAAGACAGATTGAAATAATGGGATTACCAGTGGCTTAGAAAGTTGACCCCTTAATTATAGAAAACGGAGTGCAAAGTGCATATATAATATGTACCTATCTAAATTGCTGGTATACTGGTTATTACCGAACTCAATGAAACAAACTCCAGTAAGTATATGAAAGATACTGTCATCAGCCTCCGTAGCCTAGTTGATAGCGACCCTGCCTATGAAGCTAGAGGTTCTGGGTTCGAATCCCAGCGAGGGCATTATTTGTGTATTTATTTATCATTATCACAAATATTTGTTTCTTGGTCCTGGCTGTATATGTATTTAAGTATTACTATATATATCGTCTCCTGGTACCCACATCACAAGCCTTAATATAATATGTACCTATCTAAATTGCTGGTATACTGGTTATTACCGAACTCAATGAAACAAACTCCAGTAAGTATATGAAAGATACTGTCATCAGCCTCCGTAGCCTAGTTGATAGCGACCCTGCCTATGAAGCTAGAGGTTCTGGGTTCGAATCCCAGCGAGGGCATTATTTGTGTATTTATTTATCATTATCACAAATATTTGTTTCTTGGTCCTGGCTGTATATGTATTTAAGTATTACTATGTATATCGTCTCCTGGTACCCACATCACAAGCCTTAATTGAGCTTACCGTGGGACTAGGTCGATTTGTGTAAGATGTCCCAAGATATTTATTTTATTTATTATTGACCGTGTAGTATACCAATACCTATACTATACAGGATGGCCTGGGAAACGTGATCAATTTTACATTTTTATAACTCCACTAACAACTAGTAACTGAATAACCCGGGTATCATTAAAAACAGACAACTATTTAAATATTCTTTTATTAAAGGTCATTACTTTACTCACTAGTGATTAAAATGTGTTTTTTTGGGGAAAAATTACTAATGCACACTTTTATCAGTGAAATTTACCTACGCAACTTAATAAGGTGACGCTTATCATTATTATGTTTTATTTTACATAAAATCCTTTCGTCTTTTTCATAAAATTTCACAAACTTAAAGTATTTATTAGGCAAGTAGTAGGTATAGGTAAGCATTAAGCATTTAGTAGTAAAACATCAAAATAGTGAAAGTAAATCAACAGCTATATCGTCCTGATGTGATGTCGTAAATTGTCTACATTTAAATTAATTTACAACTGTCTGCGAGAAAGTAGAAGTTTTATTATTGAAATTGGTATAGTAGACTACAAAACTAAACCTACCTATACATACCTATTGGTACTCTGTTTGGTTAGGTATGTAAAAACAAGTTTGCTGTACCTTTTTATTGAAAACTACAAGTAGAAAATAAGTTTTACCAAATATACATAACATAACAAGGAAATGCAGTGATTTACATTGTTTTGATTCATTAAGTAGCTAGTTTGGATTTTTAAATGCATTTTCAATAAAAAGATACTGCAAGATTGTTTATCTTTTTTTAAATACCTAATCAAACAGAGTATAGGTAGGTACTTTGTTTTAATAGCGTTAGAAATGATTTTTTAATTTGTTCTTTTCCTTTTCCTAATCAGAATACGATACTAATGAATCGCGAGAATCCGCGAGATAGATTTTCCATCTTTTACTAACTATATGAATAAAAGAGGGATGGATAGTCTATCTCGCGGCGACATATTGTCGAACTAATCCTGTGCTAAGCATACTGGTCTCACCGTGAACTACTAAGCGATCAACTATCGGCTGTAAACAAAAGATACGATATCAGCTATCACCGCCGGGCGAGTATCGCCGTGTCTCTTTTTTTACATGGAAGTGCGTATCTTTAGTTCGTGTTTATAGCCGATAGTTCGTAGCTTGTAGCTCACGGTGAGACTATTGCCTTAATAAAAGAGAACCTTAAAAAATGGAGGCACGGCGATACTCGCCCAGCTATCAACTATCACCGCCGGACGAGTATCGCCGTGTCTACATTGTTGACACGGGAGTGCGTATCTTTTGTCGTGTTTATAGCCGATAGTTCATAGCTTAGTAGCTCGCGGTGAGACCAGTGCCTTAACCGGATTACCACAAATTTTGTAACTCTCAATATAATGGTAACTACCGGTAGAATGTAAACAAAGAATCGTGACCGTTGATTGGACCTATCGTGATTTGTCAGCGAGTGAAAGTCAGGATCTCTAGAAGCGTATTGTTTGTATAAAACGGCTTTTCTCAAACTTGCAATGAAACGTTGACATTACGTAGGTACGTCGCTGGTCCGATGAAAGAACTTGGTGTGATAAGGCATTTTTCTCAAACATGCAATTAAATATTGTCTTTACGTTCCTTAAAATAAATACTCGGAAGTATCGCTTTTAGGGCACAGTATTGTCTACTTGATTAAATAAATAATAAAGTGTTTTCAAGTTGTAAAGTGGTGACTTAAATAATGCCCTGGTGTCCTAAATTAAGCAAATCTGATGTTTCGAAAAAAAAGACTGTATTTGGAATTTGGCGGTTAGAAAATTGTTAAATTAATAACCGTACTCTGAGCTGCCAAAAAAATGCTTAAAGGGCAATGGAAAGGGCTATGCTAGGAGTCTCTCTGCGTGATTGGATCAAAAATGAGACCATCCGCAGCAAAACCAAAGTAACCGAAATAGCTCTCCGAATCGCTAAACTGAAGTGGCAGTGGGTGGGGCACATTGCGCGTAGAACCGATGGCCCTTGGGGCGGGAAGGTTCTCGAGTGGCGGCCACGTACCGGAAGGCGTAGCGTGGGTAAGCCCCCCACAAGGTGGACTGATGACCTGGTGAAGGTCGCAGGAGTTCGCTGGATGACGGTGGCGCAGGACCGGTCATTGTGGCAATCTTTGGGGGAGGCCTATGTTCAGCAGTGGACGTCTTTCGGCTGATATGATGATGATGATGAGCGGCCACCGCGTATTTAATGCGGACTTACTTTCGAGCAGTTTGTTTAATCTTGAAGATGTGATGGCATGTCATTAGACTACAGGTTACAAAAACCAAGTGTCATCGTGAGTGAAACCATCTATACGGAAGTCTAACTCGCTTCAAAATCAGGGCAGTACTTAATGCTAATAGGTTGAATAATTTGAATATTTGCCGCCTCTTTCTCATCATGACATCTTGACAGGCTACACCTGTCCAGAGACTTTGTAAATCGAGAATGTTGCACCATATGCGGTCTCATTCGGATTCTTGAAGGTAAAATTAGTATAATCATCAAATAAAATAAAAAGAAATCGACTTCAACCTATTTCGTCAGATCCCGACTTGATACCAATGTGACCATTTCGGAGTTATACTCGTTCGATAAAAAAAAATGAAAATCAGGTCACGATTTTTGGAGACATTGAATTAAATACATTAAAAAAATCAGGTGATTTGAGAAATTGTTGGTTAAAAATATGCCCCCGTGGATTGTTAGCTCTTTTTAGGGTTCCGTAGCCAAAATGGCAAAAACGGAACCCTTATAGATTCGTCATGTCCGTCTGTCCGTCTGTCCGTCTGTCACAGTCGATTTACTCGGAAACTATAAATGCTACAGTAACAAAATTTGGTAAGGATATGTGTTGTATAAACCGCTATAGGATTATGATACTAAATTGTAAAAAAAACCATTGGGGTGGGGGCCCTCCATACATGTAACTGAGGGATAGAATTTTTTTTAGTTGTATATAAGCGTGTGGGGTATTAATAGAAAGGTCTTTGAAAATGATATGAAGGTTTATAAATCTCATTTTTATTTAAGCAAATCGTTTTCGAGATATCAGCTCTCAAAGTCTGAAAAGTGTGTCCCCCCCCTCTATTTTTTAAACTACGCGATATAAAATTCTAAAAAATATATATATTATGCACATTAATAAACTCTATCAACGATTTTTGGTTTGATTAAATTATCTCCTATAGTTTTTGAGGTAGGTTGATTTAACTGTATTTTTTTAATAATAAATTGATAATGGTACGGAACCCTTCACGCGCGAGTCCGACTCGCACTTGGCCGGTTTTTTAATTACTCTTAAGATTATTTTTTTGTATGAAAACTTGGGTACTTAAAATGGTAACGTTGTTATTATAAGCCTTAGCAAATTTAAACAAAATCGAGCAAAAAATTCTGCCAAAAAAAGTGTCCCAACTCAATAAATGACTCAATAACTCATATCCGGGGGGTTACCATGATGTACTATTTCGATTCAATTTAGGTGGAGAGAAAGGGCCAAGGATATACGAGTCGTAAATCCCTGTCCTTTTCCCTGAACCTAAACTGAATCGCATTTGAACGTCATGGTAACCCCCCAGGATTAAAAATAGAGGTAAACAATAGAGATACTTGAAAGTACCTGCTATTTGTAAGGGCATAAATTATTATTGTCCTAAAGAAAGTAAAAGAGAACTCTACAGTCAACTCAGAAGTCAGTTAAGGTCTTTTGTCGCCTCAAGGGAATCGTGAAGACACACCATCTATTTAGTACATATAATATTCTTGGCCGTGTGGTGACGGCAGTAAGAATAAGTACATTTGTCACCACCCCAACCCCTCCTGCGGGTGTCGTAAGAGTCGACTAAGGGATTGAAGTGTCACTGACCATTATTTGATAAAAGATTGATGATGGGCAGCAGCGTCATCATAGGGGACACATTACTGCGATCGCCAATCCGTTTGCCCAGCGTGGCGCATTGCAGCGTTATGGGCATTTACCTCCTAATGCGTCTATACGAATAGTTAATAAGAGAGGCCTATGTCCAACAGTGGACTATCATAGGCTGATGATGATGAATATTCTTGGCGTTAATCTCTACTCCCTTAGCAAACCTGTCTATCCACTATGTGTATTCATTTATACAGTGTACAAAACCACTAACAAGCAAAAACAGGTCTAAATGAAAGCGGAAGACGCGCCTCTTGCCAGACAGACACACAAACATACATACATGCGATTAAGCGCATACCACACGTGACTTGATTGTTAATCGATTTGACAGCTACGTTTACCTTCGAAATCGATTGTCGATAATAAATTACATTCTTTTTATCCTTAAAACGATAATTCTGTGTGGTGACGCCAGTAAGAATATATTTATCACCAACCTAACTCTTTTCGTGGGTGTTGTAAGACTTGTAAGAGTCGACTAAGGGATTGAAGTTTCACAGAACATTCATTTATTTAAGATTGATGATGGGCAGTAGCGTTATCATTAGTGATCCGAACTACTTATGGGTGCAAAACTTTAAAAATTAACATATGGAAACACTTTACTCAAGAAAAATACATATTGCTCTTTAGCGATAAGACCGCCTGTTGTGTTAACTTTAAGATTCTAATTTTTTTATGTTACGAGGTGTGAAATAAAGAGTATTGTATTGTATTGTATTGCCTGTGTTGGAGTCTTGAATTTACAATGTTTGGGTGTGTAGATATGTATATTTTATGGATGTATGTGCTCTTTTATGCTCACTAGACAAGTTTTGTTAAAGTTTTGCATCCAAGGAACAAATATTTGTGATAAATAAATACACAAATAATGATTCGAACCCAGAACCTCCGGCTTTGTGGGCAGGGTCACTACCAACTAGGCTACGGAGGCTGACATTAGCTGAGTACACAGATGTCATATATACCATAGATCAAGCAAACGTATCTACTTAGCGTGTCAAATGAACTCTGTGAAATCCACTGAGTTGTCCGTCTTTAATCGCAGCTTGCAGCTTTCGGGCGTCAAATTTTGTAAGTTGAAGTGAACAAAAACATTTATAATGCCTCCTTAATAAGTAGTAGTAATATTAATTGCAACAAAACAAAAAAATATGAATACTCAAGGGCCTGAGACATATTTAAAATCATAGGCAAGTAACAACTTCAGTACAAAATCTGACCCGCTCGGCCGCCATACAAATGAATGAACTTGTTTCTTCTATCCAAATCTAATTCTGTGGCTGAGTAGATATGTGATAATGTTAAAACCTGTATTATACATGCATTAAGAATGAGTTTGAGTTACGGATGTGCACTTTAGCCAGGGGGCACAGAAAACGTGGAGAAGGTCATGCGTTAAACGTTTAACCTTTGATTAATATGTGCATTAATATTAAGCCCGTACTATGTATGTAGAAGACTGGGAATCGGAGAAGGAGATCCGCACGAGAATTGAAATAGCCAGAAACACGTTTCAGAAAATGAAAACAAATTTACCAACAGAAACATCAACCTAAAACTAAGATGGAGACTGGTAAAATGTTACGTCATCCCAATTCTTATGTATGGCTCCGAAAGCTGGACCCTGAAAAAGAAATTGATCGACAAACTAAGAGCTTTCGAAATGTGGATTTATCGAAGAATGCTCAAAATAAAATGGACGGATAGGATAACTAATGTCAGAGTTTTAGAAATCATGTGAAAAAATCTAGAAGTAGTATCAACAATAAAGAAAAGAAAAACAGCATACTTTGGACACGTATATAGAAACAAAAAATATAACCTACTGCAATTAATAATTGAAGGAAAAATCGAGGGGAAGCGTGGGCGTGGTAGAAGACGTACTTCATGGACTAGGAATATAAGAGACTGGTTGGAAGTAGAGAGCTTGCATAGTTTGATTCGCATAACGGAAGATAGAGGGACATATGGAGATGGCACTTGAAGAAGAAGATGTATGTAGAATCCTAGATGATAAACTACTGTTGAATGGTCTTTTGGAGAGTGAGCAATCCGTCCAATTTCACTCACGGCACTGCTATAGATTTCTAAGAATGAACATTTGACAATTTAAAAATGACCCTTATAGATCGTTTGACTATCGGAAAAATGGCGAGTCTTACCCTCATATTAATAAGGATTAATCTATAACTGTCAAAAGTTCATTCTTAAAAATTGGCAACTATACAAAGGTGGCATGTAGCAACGCTATACAGGATGACATCTGGGTCGTGGAGCAGGAGTGAACCGGATAGGGCTTCCAATACCGGTATTTTTGTATGAGCGATACCGGGATCGTGGTATTGGGAAACCAAAAAATACCGGTATTCAAGCCCTAGAACGGACGGTCACGCTGATCAATTTTCACTACGGAGATACGCGAAAAAACCTCCTAAATACGAGTGAATTGAGCCCTAATTGATAGTTAAGTATCAATTAACTCATAACTAGGAAATTTTCGCGACGTCTTCATGGTGAAAATTGCTTAGTATGACCGTCCCTAGTAGTGTTCACTCTTGCTATACGACCCAAATTTCAAATACGAATTTTGCGTTATCTATAAAAAGTTTTGTTGACACAGAAAAGATCCCGAACAAAATCTTACTCTTCACGATTTACGGTCAAATGATTTTAAATGATGATGACGATTTTAAATAAAGTAATGTAAAAAAAGGAATATGCCGAAAACCTACTATGCTACAACTAAAAAAAACTAAATTAAAAAAAGGAAAACCTATGCTAGGGAAATCTGCAAATCGTTTAACAGTTTCCTTCGTTAAATACGATGTCATCTCCGCTTTTAACGCCCGTGGCATAATGAAGGTCAACATGTCAACTGTTGCACTTTCTACTGCACGCGGTGCATTTTGCAGTGGCACGACTGCAGAGATGAAATGCCTCTTATTTCAACAAGTTCGCTGATGCACTACCGCTAACTTCGGAAGTCCTCCGTAGCCTCCGTAGCCTAGTTGGGTTATACAAGGTGGCCAAAAATTAGTGCTATCCCGCTGTCAGATTTTGGTAAACAGAATAAGCCCCTTAGTGGTTCTTTTTAGAAATAAGTTTGTTTCAGTATTCGTGCTAAGTATAAGTAGTCAAAAAAAACACATTAAAAATCGACCCTTCTGAAACTATTTTGAGTCCCAAAACATCACATTCAACGGAAATGCACTTATTGTTTGGGTACCCTGTACATCTATCTATTTATACATCGTCGCATAGTACCCACAACACGAGTCTTAATTGAGCTAATCATGGGACTTTTGTTGATAATATTCTCCTATTATATTAATTCATTTACCTAATTATATCTTTTTTTGCATTAATTATTTCTTATTCAAGTTATTTGTTATTCTGGAATTCAATTACTCATTGGTATAACACGCAAGTTGTTCCATTTACTTTTTTATTCCATTTAGATGTAAGTTTTTTTTCATAATGTAATTTTATTGTATCTAGTTCAATTAGAGGCCTTTGCCCATAACTGTATCTAAAGATGTATAACGTAGCGTTCTCACGCGAAATTGAAAACTATAGTCTATCAGCTTTATCTTATCATGCTGTAACTTTTACTATGAGTTCGCGAGTTTAGTAACTGTTGTTATTGAATCTTTATCGCATCTGTACACAGTGTACTCACGTGAACTATTAAGTGAAATACAATATTTGCACAAAATTCAAATATCTGAAAGTCTTACTGCAGTGACCTATCATTATCCAATGCACTAAAGATATTTCAGATAGACATATAAATTTGGAAGTTTCCGTAAAAAAAGTTGACAAATGTGACATTGAATCTTATGACACTGCATTTGTAGCTAAATTTTAAATTTTGATGACACGAAAAAGTAGAACTTATTAATCTGGCTTGTGCGATTAGGAAATGAAGATCAGAATAACACATACGCAATCATTTGTGTGTGTGTGTGTGTGTGTGTGTGTGTGTGTGTGTGTGTGTGTGTGTGTGTGTGTGTGTGTGTGTGCGTGTGTGTGCGTGACACTTCTACACAAAAAAAAAGTGTACCAAAGTCCGAAGAGAGATCCGAACAACGTATGCCGACGTATGACATGTGACGTTGAAGAATTAGGTATTTAATCTTTGGTATAATATACCATATTCGTTACGGCTGGTGCGCCGGCAGTTCTGGAGCCGGCAGGCTTAGCTCGTGATGACGGGAAAAGGCCGGACGGGATGACCCTCGTACCCTGGAAGTTGGGACGGCCGCTAGTTTGGGATGCCACCTGCGTGGATACCCTGGCACCGTCCCATCTTCCGGGAACGTCAAACAGAGCTGGTGCCGCCGCTGATGGGGCGGAACACCTCAAGCGGCGCAAATATGCAGTTATCGACTCTGGCTGTATGTTTGAGCCGTTTGGGGTGGAAACCCTCGGGCCGTGGGGACGTGGTGCTCACAGCATTTACAAAGAGCTCTCAAAGCGCCTGGTGGAGGCGACGGGACAGGAGGGCTGGTTGTTACCTTGCACAACGTATTGGCATTGCCGTCCAACGCGGCAATGCCGCCAGCCTTCTTGGCACCCTGCCGCAAGGCACTGAGCTCGAGCCCGTTTTTTATTTATAAATTTAATTAAATTTAAACTTCTTTTTGTAATGTTTTTCAGTCATTTTTAGGTTTATGTAGATTTTAGATCTAGTTTTTAATTTTTTTTATCTAGTTTTAACTTTGATGTCCACAAAAAAATGATTAAATATACCATCATATTATTATGATAATATTTATATTATATTGGATTATAAATAAATAAATATTTATAATCCCCTATAAAAGTTGCACAACTTACGAAACTTCAGTTACTAAGTGCAGTTACCCCCCAAATCCTAAAATGAATTTTAAATTAATTATTAGTGATCAGTTTTTACTGTAATTATTTGTTGATATGGAGTTTTAGTAGATATATTTTTGTTTTGTTAGGGTTAGTTTATTTTATTCCATTTTATCTTGTATTGATATATGAATAACTTATGTTTAGACTGTAAATTGAAACACATAGTACGGGCAATCGTCTATTGCACTTTATCTGCAGTAGCATCGTGGTGCGTCGAGAAAGTGGCCCCGAGACCTTTATTCAGCGCTGTGGGATGCAACATGCAGCTGACTGAGATATGGGATCGCCAAGGCCGTTCTTTAGATAGGGTTATACACTACGAACAAATAAAACATGGAAGCCGCACGCCATATTAAATTGCCTTTCAAAAACGGTCCTGAATTTTAGTTGACAAGTGTCACCCCCTCTTCAATACATCACGGACATGATGTCAATATCAACCTATAAAAACTTAAACCGCCATATAGTTGTGATTGGTCCATCAAAGTTTTAATTGGCTATATTCTATAAACGCTAAAGATGTTGCGCCAAAATATGCGTGGTGTTAAGAAAAGCGCTATGCCCTGCCCATCTTGGCACAATTGAACAATTGCTTTTGGGGGCATTTTTGAGCTGGCGTTAGACGTCCATGTTATATTATATGGTCGCAGGTTATACAATAGTGCCGGTAACAGGAGAAATAAAATTAAAATATATTGAACAGGAGTGCGATTTTTGAATTTCACCGATGATATTGAGATCACTGGTGACTAAAATTATCACCTGTGATTTCATGTCACGGTTTCCCAAATGGCGTATTTTTAATTCTCACACGTTCTTTACCAACTAGAAACATAGACAATTATCCTGTTACGTTCCTTTTTGCGTAGATGTAGTAGTGTTGCCCTTACTATCGGTTTTTATTTTTCATACTACCTATAACTTATTTAGGTTATGTCCAAGCGGTCGAACGTAAAACGGAGTGTCAATGTCATTTGAAAAGAAAACGAAAGTTTTGAAGGGTGGCAGACGTCACTAAGTCAACTGTCAAAAATAGTCACACGGTGATTTCAAATCGAGTGGGTGGGGGCACTCGTAAAGCGATATCATAGGTATGACAATTCTAGTTACCGATGACATTTCAAAAATACGAACTCAAGGGAAATCACTTGTTTTCGGTGAGAATAAGTCACTGGTGAAATTAAAAAATTGCATCCCTGATGTAGTGTAAGGTCCTTGAAAGTTTATTGTGACAGCGATATAAATTCGGCCGTTTCCGTGAAAAGCCGAACGAAATAGTTTTCTCGCCGAGATTTGTATAGTGCTTTTCTCAAACTTTTTTTGTTCGTATTACAGAACTCATCGAGTAGATAATCTGTGATTTTGATAAATTCAAGTGCAGGAAATAAGTGCATTAAAATTTGAAAAATGTAACCCATTGTACCTCATTCTGGTGCTACAATCTCTACTATGTGCGATTGTGAAATAGTTATTAGCATCTGCGCAACTTACCCTCTATGCATCCCTCGCGCACCCATATGCAACTACAAACAGTAACTATTATTAATCTATGCTCATGATAATAAAAAAATAAATATCTTGGGACATCTTACACAAATCAACCTAGTCCCACAGTAAGCTCAATTAAAGCTTGTGATGGGTCATTCTTTGAAAATATGTCTGCGCGGTCTTAATCCTATAAGTACAAAATGTATGAAAAAGATAGAGGAATAAAACGCAACCGCATTCATATTTTCCAAGAATTACCCTGATATGAGTAGCAAATGAAGTTATAATCATATATATATATATATATATATATTTATATATATATATATTTATATATACATATATAATAGCTAAATACATAATTATATACTTAAATACATAGACAGCCATGACCAAGGAACAAATATTTGTGATAAATAAATACACAAATAATGGCCTCGCCGGGATTCGAACCCGGAACCTACAGCTTCAAGAAATAAATATGGTCGGACATTCTTACACAAATATACCTAGTCCCACAGATAAGCTCTCAATTCCTGTGTTGTGGGTACTAAACGACAATATATCACACAAAAAATATAATATATGTTCTCGCCGGGATTTGAACCTGGAACCTCCAGCTTCGCAAGGTTCACTATTCAACTACGAAGATATTGATCGAGCCTTCGACCATATAATATATTTAGACGTCCATATATGAAAATAAACTAAAATTCAGGACCGTTTTTGGAAGGTAATTTAGTAAGGCGTGCGGCTTCCATGTTTTATTTATTCGTAGAATCGAACAAAAATCGTATAATTCTGTCAGCACAGTGATTTAAAGATGCACAATGAGAGAAAGTGCATTCTGACCCCGCCGTGGGTGCAGCGATGCAACTGCACATTGGTATTAGGGCTCTCGGTCGTGTCCGGGTTTCGTGTACCCGTTTCCGTGTACCCGTTTCTTTGCTACCGGGAAACGGGTTTCTTACCCGTTGGAAACGTTTCATTAGGAACCGTGTAATTAAGACACGGATACCCGAGTACCTGTGTCTGATCCGCCCTCAATGTGTAGTGGCAGTGGCAATCTAAAATATAGGTACGATTTTATATTTGAACAAAGTATTGAACCGCATTTAACCTGCAACAAAGAAAATTTCTAGCTGCGTAATTCGTAAAAAACTGCGAATTTTTCGGTAGGTATTTTTTTGTTTCAGACTTTTTACTAATAAAAACATAGGTTTTTCGAATATTCAATTGTAATGGATCCGCAAGACTCAAGCTTGGAAAAGTTTCTAAGTAGATCCGCGGACCCGCGCTTGGAAACGTTTCTAAGTTGGAAACGTTTCTTGGCGTTTCGTGTCGTTCGGGTTCTTAGTACCGCCGGTGCTAAGGATTCGTGTACACGTGTCTGCGGGTAACACGGATACCGGTAGCCCTGATTGGTATGCAGGCCCTTGGGGTATTCGACTTGTTTTAATGGGAACTGGTGACATGTTAAGTATAGATACATACCGTGATCATGGAATTGCAGTGGTATTGTATGTACAGTACCGGCCAATAATAATATATCACATTCGTGACTTTTTGTATGAGCGTGTATAGAGTAAGCACATGTTCGCATGTAGATGCATATTATTTTCGTACTTTTGCAAAGATTGTTACGTATTGTGAATTAGGTACAATGGGAGACATAGCATATTGCTAAAAGAGTTGTAGTAAAATAATGAATTTTACTACGAAATCCATGCCTTACACAAAAAATCTTCATGAAAAAACGACTATATGATGCCAAGTTTAGCCAAGTTTTTCATCGCTAGCACAAAGGCATATGCTTAGACTATCTATAGTTGTAAGGTGGAAAGTGTGGAAACCACTTACAAATACAAAAAAGTTGTACTGAAAAAACATGAATGTGATATATTATTGGCCGCTATTGTAGTACGAGTATGAGATTTTTCGACTTTTTTACTGTCATCTGTTATCGTTTGACTAATAGGTAAGTCTTGCAAATACAGGATGTTCATGAGGAACGGGAAGGATTTTAATGGTGTAAGGGTGCGGCTCCACTGACGCGGAGCGGAGCGGAGCTGTGGGAGCTCGGCCAATGATACCGCATCACAGTGTTTCGAATTTTGAATTTGAAGAATGTAATTGGTCAATTGTGCACAGCTCCGCGTCAGTGGAGCCGCATCCTTATCCTGATCTTATTTAGGCCCTCGACATTGACATTAGTTCTATGTTTTTTTTACGCTGGAATACCGAGATGTTCTATCACTTTGCAAGTTACTTCCGTTGTTTTACTTTTTAAAGCAGGTTACTTAGTTCCGTTACTTTGTAGGCCTATGAAATGCCATGACATATCAAGTTCGGTCATCCAACCAGCGACATGGTGCTTCCTTGTCCAATATGACGTACGTAATGTCAACATTATTTCATTACAAGTTTGAGAATAGTACATTACGATACAAGTGCGAAAAAAATTAAGTTCGAAATGAGTGGAGATAAATTAAAGCACGACCGAAGGGAGTGCTTCAATTCGACACGAGTTACAAATTTCGTTTTCGCACGTGTATCGTACGACGTTTATCAGTACATATATGGCCCTCCGAAGATTTCGACCTCACGTAAAATGAACGACCTCTCGCACTAGCGCGTTAAAAAAAGGCCATCTTTACTGAAATAGTACATTACGACACGAGTGCGAAAAACATGAATTTGAAACGAGTGGCGATGTTTTAAAACACGACCGTCTGTTTTAAATCGACACGAGTTACGAATTTCGTTTTTGCACGTATCTCGTACGACGTTTTTTAGTACAGATGACCCTCCGAAGTTTTGGACCTGACATAAAATGACACACTTCTCGCACTAGAGCCTAAAAAAGGCACCATCTGTACTAAAAAAAAATATTTGTCACCACACTGGACGCTGCGATTATCTGAATGGCAACAGCGTACAAAATTACAGCTTAATCGGTATCCGGCAAGCAAATTTAACTAGCAAGATTTAATTAAACTGACAAACAAATGGGATAGATGAAACTAAAAGCCTGTAATAATTGTATACTAACAATTGAATCAGACATCTATGGACTTTTCGTCATTCTTTTCTTGTCACACATCCTTCATACAACTAATCCTTTCCCTTTCAAATATGAACATGAAACATCCTTAACACATGGCCATAGAGTTCAAATTCGCTAGAACAGTTCTTAACGCGCACACGCATGTTTTATAGCAGTTAATTATTAATCTGAAGATTAAGGTCGAGGTAATGAGAACTTTCTCGTATCACGATATGAAATAATACGAATACTTCTTTCAAACGTGTATTAGTTGTGGAATGTGAAAACATGAACATGAATAAATAACGGAAAAATCATACATAAATTCAAGCCTAGAACAGAAACTCGTAAATTTCGAGGATTTTGCTCTGTCACTCTCAACGAAAGCGTCATTAGAGTGAGAGAGACAAATCCTCGAAATTTGCGGATATCGAAGTTCGCGATAGAGTGATGATATACAGGCCTACAGGGTGTAATCGTTAAGTGTGACCAGGCGATTATTCTGTAACAATATATATGGGTGTCGCAGGAATCTGCTGGATGCGTGTGGCACAGGACCGGTCATTGTGCAATCTTTGGGGGAGGACTATGTTTAGCAGTGGATGTCTTTCGGCTGATGATGATGATGATATATGGGTGTGCCTTGCTGTCAGTTGCCATCACCCTATTAACTATGATTATCTATTTTTTATAACATAGGCATTAAAAAAAGAGTATTCGAGTAAGATTGCGTTCACACTTGTTTAGTAGCCAGACAAATTTAATAACAACTAAAACATTAAAATCGAATCTAAGTAATTGGCGTAGTAAATTTTCATACCGATCGTAAAATACAAGTCGTAATTTCGTGATTTATGTGTTTATCAATAAGAGTTTTCTGTTTTTTGTTCACGGAATAATTATCATTATTTTGCATGTACTCATTTTTATTAGGGTCCCGTAGCCAAAATGCCAAAAACGGAAGCCTTATAGATTCGTCTTGTCCGTCTGTCACAGCCGATTTCCTCAGAAACTATAAAAGCTACAGAATTGAAATTTGGTAAGGATATACAGGGTGCTCGCGAGCATTCCGAAAGATTTTAAGTATGCAGTCTAGACATCCAAATAAACAAAAAATATTATGAGACCTAATGTCAATTCCACCAAAAAAAAAACATTTTTTTTTCTTTTCTTAAGCTTTTTGAATACTTTTTAACATTTCCAGTACTTTTTATCATATCAACAATTTGTTTAAATTATTTATTTCAATTGTTTTTTTAGGTACAGGTTATTTTGTCAAGTCTATTCGTATTTTTTGACTGTCAGGCAAAAGGTGTGGTAATATTAGAACACATTGTGGTAGCATTGTAATCAAAAAGAAGTTAAATGACGAGTTACGTCGAAAAACTTATTTCGAAAAAAGGTTGATTATCTCTGAAACCAAGCCGAATCCAGGAAATTTTACATAACATTAAAGACTCTAAATATACTCAGGAATCCAGCATCAAAATCTTTCGGAATGCTCACGAGCAACCTGTATGTTGCATGAATCGCTACTAAATTAGGATATTATATTGTAAAAAAAATAGTTGGGTTTGGGTCCCTCCAATCATGTAGGGCCCCAAACTGAGGGATATTTTTTTTATTTCGGTGTATATAAGCGTGTGGGGTATCAATAGAAAGGTCTTTAAAAATGATGAAAGGTTTATGTATCATATTTTTATTCAAGCAAACCGTTTTCGAGATATCAGCACTCAAAGTCTGAAAAAGGGGGGAATCCATTTTTTAAACTACGCGGTATAAAATTCTAAATAAAAATTACGCTATTCATATTAACAAACTCTATCAACGATTTTTGGTTTGATTAAATTATCTCTTACAGTTTTTGAGGTAGGTTGATTTAACTGTATTTTTTTAATGATGAATTGATAATGCTGCGGAACCCTTTGCGCGCGAGTCGGACTCGCACTTTGCCGGTTTTATCAAAATAAATTTTATAAGACCATCTTTAGTTTTCGTCTTTGACGAACGCAAACAAGGTGAATTGTGGTGGTGACGAATGTATTCTTACGGCCATCACCACGCGTAGGTACGAGGGGAATAGATATAAAATGTCGCCACAAGCAACAAGTAACTGTACGACGAGCCTTTAATGTTAACAATGATTGCCTATTAAATAGCTATTCATATTAAAGCCGGTTGACCAATGATTACCAATGACGGTTTAGTTTTTACCATTCATCGTTCCTCACTTTCGAACTGGCATAATACTTATTTGTAAGAATGTGACGGCAAATCGACAAATGTATACACTGGACCATTATAAACATAGGTTGTGTTTTATTGTTATACTCGTACTTTCGTTAAAATGGCGGTATGGTTCGATAACATAACGATAGCCTACCGTTATGTTAAGAATAAGCGCATAACTACATACATACAAATCTTTCAATCATACAAATTATGACTCGTGAAACTACGATAATTTCGTTTGATTGATATGATACGAGTATGTATTTTTTAATGAATAGAATGGGTAGCTAACAAGGTATTATCTCCGATTTCCATGGTTTCATTATACTATTATTGCCAATAAAAAGGTACCTTAATCGAGCGAAAAGTGGTCAATTATTATTGATATTGATATTTCGTTTTCATTCTTATGCTGTTCGGAAATTGTACATCATGTCCGGTACGAAAGAATTGGTTCAAAATTATTTTCGTTCTCTTATTTTGTGTCCCTAAAAAACGTGACGCAGTGGTGATTTTTGTATGAGATTATGTTTTGTTTTCAATTTCTGATATGGATTAAAATCTAACGTGAAAAAGAAAATACAAGTGCACCGGATTTTTTTTTATAGACTGAGTCACAATAAGGTAGATTTTATTACACCACTACAGATATAATTTCAATTTGCCGATAATGTATCTGTGATAATTGTTAATTTTATTACTGCGAGCAAGCTGTGTGTATAATGTATATGCACGTAAATATTCGCACCGTAAAATTTGTGTTACTATTAACGGTATTTCACCTGCCAGGAAAGTAGAGTAAGCCGATAATATCTTGACAATAGTTATACATTGGAAACGTCACTGTAATTATCACTACAGAGTATAAAATAAAGTAGGTTCCTGTGCTGTCTGTCTCTTAAATAAAATAGGGTTGTTTAGTTGTGTAAACAATTTTTTTATTAATACCATGTCATGAACTCGCCAAAAGTGATATTGAAATTATTAATATACTTTAACTAAATAGTGTGCACGAGAGATACTTTCAAAGTGTTAAAATCCCTCCCTCCTCCCTGTAACTTTTAAATACGAGAATAATATAATTAAAACTACTATATGATGTACGATGCCAACTTCGTTCGGTTTTTTTCTCCCCATTTTCGTCCCATCGCGTTATGAATTGGCTATAAGAAGCTAGACCTCTAAATCCTGGTCTATTAGAAAAAGTGTTTGGGTATTTTGACCTAATTGTCAAAATAATAGGGACTAACTTCGTTTGTTACGAATTCGAAAGGTACAAAACAAAATCAACTCTATTAAATACATGGATTTAGAATATATGGATATGGATTTGACAACGTAATAATAAGAACGAAAGGGATGGTCTTATGAAACTTTTTACTAGTGGAAGTGAAAAGGAACGATAATCGTCCGTCCTTATCACTGTGCCACTATTTTTTGTGTGTGTGTGTGTTAGATGCTAAGTCTAAGTGCCACACACACAAGTATCTTCTTAAAAAAAGTATGTAGTAAGTGACTATGTCTATCCCTCTTAGTGGCACACTATGTGCGGCCCCTCGATTAAATAAGATATAGGTTAGGTTAAGTAGATTAGTTAGATTTAATCTATGTACATAAATTGTAGTTTTGAAAATAAACAAATTAAAAACTCTAATTACTAGTGCGCAAAATTTAAATTCAACTGTAGGTAATTGGGCCAATCAACTTTTAGATCGACACTACTTTTGTCCTAACGGAGTCTATATTAATTCGCACAATTTATTACGCATACTTCAAATTGGCATAGCGTTGTTAAGCATACTATTTAAGTGGCATAAGCATAATATCGCATAAACGATTACGCATAATGTATTTACGTATAACGTAAACTATCATAACGATGATTTGGAATAATTATGATGAGCATAATACTAATTGGTATACTTAATGAAAGGTATAAAATACAGGGTGGGAACGAGTAGACCGGCAGACTGTATAATAGATAAAATAATAATGACCGATCATAGATTGCGTAGCGAAACCGATACTATACCAAATATTTTTACCAAGTTACTTGTCGATTAGTACGTATCAATAATATTATTACATATATACTATACATTGGTTCCAATTTAAAACCAGTTTAGACTTTTTTTTTACTTGTGCGTTGTGCGTAGGTATAACAGTTAATGCTTAGGTCTTGACATATTTTATTGACTTACATACATGTATACCTACCTATATTTTTGTAATAAATATTGATTATTTTATTTATTACACATATTACACTTTTACCTTAGCAATTTAAAATGTCCATAAATACGGCGTGTGTATTTTATACGGGATAGAGTTATCGTTTTGTGATCGTAGAAATCATGGTATAGGTAAATAGGTTCCGGTTCCCTAGATACTATTTTAAGCATCATTCAAATATAGGCCCGTATTAAATAGATACACACTCTGTACTGTGCGCCTCATGCGCCTACCAAGATGTGATTTCTTTACTAATAAAATTGATTATTAAATACCTAATGTTTTCTTTAATTGATTGTATCTGACTTGTTCATTAGGATATGTAGGAGATATCGACGAAAGCTAGGCTTCAACTTCGCTTCGTCGCTCCTGCTTATTAGTCTTTTGAACTTAACCTTACTGTCTTGGTTTTACCCTGATCTGCCTCATTCGCTTGATTTCTAAGTTTATGCTAATCCATATTAGGACGAATAAAATTATATTTAATAATGTTATGCATATTTCAATTATGCATAATCAGTAATATGCGTATTAAGCGTTATGGAATTTTATTATTTTGCCTATTCAATATTATGCTTAATTATTTATGCCAAATCCGTTATGCGAAATCATATTAGGACTAATGATATTAGGCATATTAAAGGGGACCCGTCCTAACGCAGGTGACTATTTCATCAAGTTTGCTAGAAAAAATGCTTATAAATTGTACATGCGTTAGGCCTCACACAAGTTCACATCGATACATTTAGGTTCCAACGGTTTTTCATTGTAAATATGCGTATAGCATTAGTTGACGTACATTTGTAAGTTCATGAAAAGTAACGCAGGAAAAAGAAAATACGTAGATGAAGGTGTCAAGACCGCTAAGCTTAAGTGGGACTGGGCCGGGCATGTTTGCCGTATGCAACCAGCAAGGTGGGCCAAAATGGTTTCAGACTGGGACCCACGGGAAACCTTCGATGGTGGTGGGGCATTGGCAGACTGAGAAGGAGATGGCGGGACGACCTGGACGCGTTTTATCCGAATTGGCGGGAGAAATGTGACGACCGGGCCGAATGGAGGAAAAGACCAGGCTGATAAAAAAAAAGTTGATTGGCCCAATTTGTACTTATGTAAGTACGCCGTGACATATGAAATAGAAATAGAATAGAAATAGAAATTAATTTATTCATGACACACATTAAAGGACGAAGTAAATAAGGTACACAAAAGAAAAAGAAAAGGTGCCACGAAATGGTCTCATCTCAGCATGTTGCTGGCGTCAGCCAGCGCTGATCTTCCGATGAGACCATTAAGTGAAAGATTCACGACGACGATATGAGGTTAAGAAACCTGGCACTGACCTTCTGCGGAGGTTGATGCTGCTTCTTCACGTCGATCCAGAAGCGAGCCAGGTTGATGCCCAGGCCAATCAGCGCCAAGATGAAGAATTTCACCTAAAAATATTAAAAAGCGTTATTCTACTGTTTTTTCTTATGACACAGGCCTATAGGTAGTGCAGAATTACTGGGCCTATACCATAAAACTTTACAAGCGTACAATTCTGCAAAATTGTTAACTATGTAAATTGTATGGGAATTTAAACAATTTTGTAGAATTGTACGCTTGTAAAGTTTTGTGGGATAGGCCCACAGATGTCATATATACCATAAATGGTGAAGTGGGGATGATTTTTTTTTATTTGATGTAATCCTATAGTGTGGGGTATCATTGAATAGCAGGCTTAGTACATGATTGGTGCGACAGTATGTCGCCGCGAGATAGATCTCCCGTCCTTAACTAGCTAGATTAACAAAAGAGAGACGACGGATAGACTATCTCGCGGCGAGATACTGTCGCGCCAATCATGTGCTAAAGCACATGATTTCTTAAAAATAAGGGTCTTGAAAGAAAGTTTTTTTCTAAAGTCAATATTTTCGGAGATATAGCGCCAGAAGAAAAAAAAATGGTGCCCCCCCCCTCTAACTTTTGATCCGTAGGCTTATAGAATACTTTAAAATAAAACTATTTCGAACTTAATCGGCCTAGCCGTTTTTGAAAAACTACGGAACCCTACACTGAGCGTGGCCCGACATGCTCTTGGCCGGTTTTTTTAGATTCTACTGATGATTGATATACGTTTTTGTGAATATAAATTCCTAATGATTTCTGCTATACAGGTGAAATTGTTTACTCGATAGCCGTAGATTTCTCGCGTTCGTGTGTGACCATGCGTGTAGCTATTAAATATCGAGAATTTACGGTAATCTCTGACGAGCTACTTAGGAAATAATCTGTTAAGTGATTGATTTGTTCATAAGGTTTAAATAAATAATTCCAAAACCGTATTGTCATATAACAATGTTTGTAACGGATACATTGCTGCGCCAAAAATCTTAAATAATTATTTGGTCACAATAATTACGTAAATGTAAATAAATACAAATACAAACAGTTTAATCGTGGCAAATAAAACAAGAGGCATGATAAGACAAAACAAAATAGATAATTCAGTATTTAATATTATACCACGAAAATTGTAAATGTTAATGGAAAAAAAACCTCTTAAACAATGATTTACACCTATGAATCCTACACTTGGTTTAATTTACACTCTGCACTTTACAGACTAACCCCTTTAGGGCTTGTCCATTAATCAAGTCATACGATTTTGGCCTAGTTTACGTCTGTAAGTTCTTACGTAAGTTACAGGGATGGAGCTATACTAAGGAATGAAAGGTGACTATCACTATCTCATTCCTTAGTATAGCCCCGTCCCTATAACTTACGTAAGAACTTACAGGTGTTTGACTGGCCTACTGACGAATGATACACGCTTAAAATGTGGACATTTAACGCATAATTACCTAATCATTATCTTGGTACATACTTATAATAATGTAAAATGTATAAGCCAACCTCCTCTTATAAAACTCACTCTCTATTATCTTGTTGTTTACTACTTACTTTTTTTTTACCAATAAAATAGGTTTATAAATTGTATACTTACCTACCTACTTGCAATTATTGATTAGCATGTCACATCTGTTTATTAATTGTAATTTAAAAATTTTATTACTGTGTTTTGGCTATACAATTTTTAAAATTGTAACTTGGGCTACAAAATGTAAGCACGTAATGTTAGCAAGTTGTGTTTGCCCGTAATTGGGTGAATACTACTTCATGTTTTGTTTGTGCTATTATTTAAGTTCATACCTATGTTTTGGTAGTACACCTGTTGGCAAACCTTAATAAATAAATAATATCAATGTAGGTAGGATTTACCTGCAACTTGAAAGATAGGATTTGCAGAAGAGTCCCAATCTTGGCCTTCAGAACTGCTCCGAGGATCAGCAGCTTCAGGATTGCCTTCTTCTTTTTCTTCTTTTTGCCTCTTTGCTCTAAAATTATACGAATATTATACATGGTGTAACAAAAACAGCGATCCCTTTAGGGACGCACTATCGTATTACAATTAGAAAAAAGTTTCACGAAATAAAAATGGACGGTTGGCCTGTTAAACGACCGGCCATACAAAAATAGTACATTACATCAGAGGCCGGGAAAATGAGGATTTCCGGCCAAGTTGGTAGGTATATATGGCCGAGAGAGCGTGCGAGCGAGGCCGGATAGGTAACGAGGCCGGGAATCCGTTTTCACGCCGAGGCATGTATAGTGCTTTTCTCAAACATACCAAGAAATAGAAAAAAAAAATGATAATGTTGTCGAATTAAAAAAAAAAAATGTTACTTTGCAGGCCTAGGCCTGAAAAGTGTTATGAAATTCCATTTACATCCTAGTGAGTTACTGCGCTCTAAAAGCGATACTTCCGAGTCTATTTTAAGGAACGTAGAGACAATATTTCATTGCATGTTTGAGAAAAAATATTTCCTATTGTTTTTAATCAGGATACGATTCTGAATGGGCCCTTAAAAGTTTCACCACAATTTATCTTACATTCTGTAGAAAACTTAAATGCGATTTTTATAGTGCAACAAAGACAGTTTCATTTTTCAAAAGCTTTTAAAATTCCGTTAAAATGATCACCAGTAAGAGTTTTATTACGTTTGTAGCTTTCATACACAAAAGTAAAATTCAATCATTCATAATTTAAGAATGTTTTCACTAATAATTTTACGTGTGGTAAACATGTCGGCTTACAATCTCTAATTAATATAAATAATTTACTCGTAAATGTAAGTCATAAATGTCATAATGCACTTAAATATTAATATGCACTCTTAAGATAATATGAACATGCTATGCATTTCATGCGGTTTTCAAATGCACTTACAACGGAGAGAGTGTTTGTAATAAGTAAATACTTTCTTTTTATGAGACATTTTTGGCAAAACGTACGGTCTCGTTAATATTTTGCTAGTTCAAGTGATAAATTATGTGAAAAAAACAAATGAAATTAATATTAGACGAAAATTTACATCATCACCAGATAGATCATAGGATTGTCCCTACAAAGAACATCCTAAAACTATGCAACAAAATTTATTTTGGGTTTTAAATCATAATTATGTTTTTCATGGTTCGTTCAACGATAAAACAAGTAAATATGTAGCCAATCGCAACTAGTTTTACTTAAATGTAAATGTCCCGGCGAGGGCATTATTTGTTTATTTATTTATGAAATTAATGTGTTTATTGGTCATAATATAAATCTACATGATACTTAAATAGTGTTCCATTCATATCAATAATGTATTGACACTTATCAACAAAATTTTAGGACCGATTTTGAATGGCTTGTTCAATATCTACTCTATCGTGTTACTTGTACCTGTATACATATATGGCATGCCATTGATATAATCAAGATGCATAACATGTAAATCATAATTATAAAAGTACATGCGTCGTGCCTTAAAATGCATTTTATTGCAGGTATTTACCAGTACTGTTTAAAGTAGATTTGTTCCTGAAATAACACTTATTAATTAGATACGAGTAATATGTATACTTTGAATATTTGCCTAGATAATATAAACTTTTACTATTTGTAGTATCATGTTATAAAAATTAATGTACAAACATAGAAGTCGCAGAGGCAATAACGTCAATTAACTAGGGAATTCCTTTCGGTATTAAATTCATCGATAAATGAATACTCATTTCGAAATAACATTTCATATTAGCTGATAATTTCAGCGCATAAATAGGAAATAACTAAATTAATAACGAGCAATGTTATCGATGTACTTTTTAGAAGTTACAAAACTCTAATAATAATTCACTTTAACAACTAACGCTGTTCTCATATTTGTTCAATTTCCATCCAAAGTAAGTTTAATTCCCGATTGCTTTACAACTAAGCCTAATTTAGATAAATTAATCTCAAAGTCGTAACGTTATAGGTAAAAAACTTAAGTAAGTCACCTTTTGTATGTAGTAGTGATCTATACAAATAGACAAATGTTTAAAAATACGAACACAAACAAAACAAATGCCTATATGGATAGATTATATACAAACACATACAGTCAAGTGCAAAAATAAGTATCGAAAGAATCCGCTCATAAATATGTTACAACGTTCTTATTACACAGAATTAGAGTGCACTAGGACATATTTTTGAACATTTTTGTGTACACCTTGTTTTGTTTTTGACCGTACAACAAGAGCTTTTCTTAAAGTTTCCACCTATACTTCCGTCAAAAAAGAAAAACTTATGGATAAAATGATATCTAGTGGAAGTCTCTCGCAAAATTTGAACGTGCTACCGTGACTTCTACGCCGGTTCATGTATAGGGTGCGGCTCTACCGTAGAGGAGCGGAGATGTGCAAAATTGGCCAATGAGACCGCATGACAGTGTTTCGAATTTTGAATTTGAAGAATGTAATTGGTCAATTTTTGTCAGCCTCCGTAGCCTAGTTGGTAGGGACCCTGCCTACGAAGCTGGAGGTTCCGGGTTCGAATCCTGGCAAGGGCATTATTTGTGTATTTATTTATCACAAATATTTGTTCCTTGGTCATGGCTGTCTATGTATTTTAAGTATCTATATGTATCTATGTATCTATTATATATATCGTCGCCTGGTACCCACATCACAAGCCTTAATTGAGCTTACCGTGGGACTAGGTCGATTTGTGTAAGATGTCCCAAGATATTTATTTATTTATTATTTATTTAATTTTGCACATCTCCGCTCCTCTCCGCCTCAGTGGAGCCGCACCCTAAAGGCTTTAATCGGCTCTATAAAACATCAGACAAACAACATGCAACCACCACCAACCTTCAACGCCACTCCGATCCGCAACCCCATCTTCAGCCTCATCACTCTTCAATGCATCCTCAGCTACAGCATCCAGAGCTTTCTCTCCCATCCCCCACAAGTCATCCATCAAATTCCTCCCCCTCCTGGTCGCATTTACCACCCCCCTCTCTCCAATCACCCAGGACTGAGTTCTCCCGAAGGCTCGACCTGTTGGTGGTTCCATTTCTTTCATGGGTTGCGCCATCATCATAGCTGGATGGACTAGGTGGATCTTAGGAGGCTTCTGCTTCTTTTTTTTCATTTTCTTCTTTTTGTCTTGAGAGCCTGTGGAGATGGTTATGCTGTCGATACCGCCTCCCTCGTGGTGTTTTCTGGACAATGCCCTGTGGGTGATAGAGAGAATTGAAAAAATATATTTTGGTACCTACCTAATAAGACACATGTGGCAGTAAGAATGCATTTGCCACCGCCCCAACTCTTCCCGCGGGTATCGTAAGAGCTGACTAAGGAATTGAAGTGTCACTGACCATTCTTTGACAGAACATTGCGAGGGTTGAGTGTTCAAACCCGATAAGTCGAGCAAACCGGTTTTTAAAATACGAACTATACGACATTGACTTTAGGTTGTCATTTCAATGAAAAAATATTTCGACTTATCGGGTTTGACCACTCAGCCCTCGTTGATGATGGGCAGCAGCGTCATCATAGTGGAGACATTACTGCTATCGCCAATCTGCTGGCCCAGCGTGGCGATTGTGGGCATTTACCTCCTAATGCGTCTTACAATACGCATAGTTAATAGGAGAGGACTACGTCCAGCAGTGGACTGAGACAGGCGGATGTTGATTTTGGTAGGTACCTAATTAAAAAAGTGTATGGATGTATTCAAGTATTGTTTGGTCAGGATTTGTCTCTTTTGTGCATGTAGTCAGAGAACTCAAGAGATAACCATTTATATTACTAGTACTGTACCTATTTCACCATAATTACAAGTGTGACAATTGTAAAATATCACTGTTACTAACGTCACAGGCCTCCGAAGGCTACGGCTACCGCTTACTATCGGACGGTCCATGTGCTTGTTTGCCACCAGCATAAAATTATTTACTAATAACATTATTACATCGTTAATAAACTACGTACTTTTTATTTTCCGAAACCCGTGACAATTGTCCAAGGTTTAGTACAAGTTTCGTTAAATCTTGACATGAGGTTATGTCGGAATTTCGCTACAATTATCGTGTTTTTAGTGACAATTGTAATTTTGCTTCACAAAAAAGTAATTATTTACTGCTGATTCATTGAAGCTCCTGCACTACATTCTGTGTTGGTCGCATACTAACGCACGGCCCTTCCGATGGTAAGCGGTAACTGTAGCATACAGATGCACTCGATTTTATTTATTTATTTAGTGATTATGGTGGTAGATGATCATTTTCGTTAAAATTTTCATATAATTATAAATTCTAAGGTCGAAATGGACCATATTCATTCCCACACTAAACCTATGACCCTCTTACACCTGTGGACCGGTTCCGACATTATTCGGACCGGAGAAAGTGACCGAATGCGTCATGTCGGATCCGATATACAAATATGTATGACTTTCGCTTTTTGTATGATAAACATGCAAATAAGCGTGCTCAGCCATTAGCTTGAATTAGCACTTGGCTGTTGAATTGGATTATTTTTTGTGTGTTACATGATGTTATGGGCCAAGCCAATTTATTTTTGCTTGTTTTTATAACATGGTGTTGGCTAGTGATTTACCATTTACATAAAACAATTTCCAGCTCTTTTGGTAAATTATCTATGCCTCCTAGCACAGCGTATCAGCAATGCGATACAGCGAGGCAAGAATCCTTGGTATGCCACAAGGGCCAATTTAAGATGTAGGGTAGGCGAGTTAGGTTAATTCTATGCCTTGAACATAAAGATCAATATCGTTTAACTGTTTATACAAAGCGATTTTAGGATCGTGTAGCAAGAGTGAACAGCGGCCCTACCGCGAACGATGAAATCAGCAAACTTCGGGGATTTTTCTCTTTCACTCTAATGACGCTTTCGTTAGAGAGACAGTGACAAATCCCCGAAATTTACGAACTTTGTTGTTCGTGGTAGAATCTCAGGGTATAGGGACAGTCATGTTGAGTAACTTTCATGATGCTTGGAAAAAAGTTTCCTAATTATGAGTTCATTGATAGTATCAATAACTAGTTTTTTGGGATTTTTCGGTTGTCTCAAAACAAAGTAGAGCCACTTTATTTTAAGTACCTTATTTGATGTCCCACTGCTGAGCAAAAGCCTCCCCTCTCTTCCTCAAATCGTCCCTATCAAGTGCCTGTTCCCTCCACTTCACGTCATACGTGCCCATGTCGTCCCGCCATCTCCTCTTTGGTCTGAGCCACTTGCATGCATGCATCAGCCTATGATAGTCTACTGCAGGACATAGGCCTCCCCTATTAACTATGCTATACGCATTAGGAGGTAAATATCCATAATCGCCACGCTGGGCAAGCGGATTGGCGATTGCAGTAATGTGTCAACTATGATGACGCTGCTGCCCATCATCATCTTTTATCAAATAATGGTCAGTGACACTTCAATCTCTTAGTCGACTCTTACGACACCCGCAGGAGGAGTTGGGGTGGTGACAAAAGTATTCTTACTGCCGTCACCACACGGCAACTGAGCTGCTGAGCCACTTGTCTATGGTTTATTACACACAAACAATTTTCCACCTCATCATCCACAAAACGTATGTCAAGTGTCAGTAACATTATGTGTAGTGAAATCACAGTTACACATTCGCTAACCGAGTCAAAATCGAGCTAATGTGTTAAATAAACACAATGTTTGAATAGAAAAGCAAATTTCTCTAGAGGCAGTGTCAAATTTCCTATGGATCTGGGCAAGTATTTGTTGAACGTGGGGAAAATTCGGTGTTGAATGACATACGGACCATACAGGGTGATTTAGAAGAAAGAGATGTCTTATATTTGAATTAAGTATTCAGGTGCATGTTAAATTTGTTGCTTTTACAAACAATTTAGGTTAGTGTATTAAAATATTATCCAACCGGGTTACTCACGTATTTAAGTCGATGATTGCTCGACATGTTTCGACCCATTAAGGGTCAATCATCGACTTAAATACGTGAGTAACCCGGTTGGATTATATTTTAATTTGTTTGAGTCTCACGTTAGTTATAATTCTAAATTAGTTACTATTATATCTGCATGTATTATGACGAGATTGTGTTCGGCTAATTTACTGAAGTAATTACCTAATATAGTATAGTTTCATATCCGTGATTACTGATTATGTAAAATCTTTAAATAAAACTATCGCCTGTAGACCACAAACCGTAATTAATTTTAATTAATTTACGTTACCTAATCCGTTTAAGTAGTTTATTTCATGAGCAATCATCGCGGTAACTGAAGAAAATATTATGTAAAAACTTTTGATGAGAAATTAATATCGTAAGCGATTTATGAATTACACTACCTATACGGCGGTTGAAACGTTCGGAGAAATGCCCTAAACAGATTTAAGGAGGAAACATTCACCCCTTTTTTTTAGGAAAATTTATTTTATCATTCACAACTTTGGACCTACTTTCGACAAGTATGTTTGCTATATTACCCTGTATATATTACCTATCCATTTTTTATGCTATAGGTGGCAAATGAACAGACGAATCGTCTGATGGAAAGCAATTAACGTCGCCCATGGACACCCGCAACATCGGAGACGTCGCAAATGCGTTGCCGGCATTTAAGCTGGGAGTACGCTCTTGAAGGTTTGATTGATGCATATGATATATGATTTATAAGTAATGTCTGACCAATGGCTAGTATTTGATATGCTCCAATACCACTGCAGTCATACACTGACCATCAAATATATCGAAACGGCCAGGATGTTCACAATTATCTGAGCAGGCCTCTATTATCATGGCGATACAGTGCACGTTCAGATATTTTTGACCACCATAGCCGCTCAGATATATCTGCTGGCAACTGTACATATCCAGACCGAGAAAATCAGCCTGTTTTCGATATATTATGCTTATAAAGAAAGCAGGATGTATATGTGGGCGAGAGAAACTCATAGTAATTATGTTGTACATGCGTTTGATGCTATTAGTCCACTGAGTCGTATAAAAGATCGTAAGCGGAGCGAGGAGTTGTAAAGTTTATGTTGTTTTCGATTTTATATTAGTGGTTTTCCTAATCAGTGGGTAGTCTTCAAGTGAAACGGGTTTTCTATGGTAAATACGTTTATAAATGGTTAGAAATAGTAGAAAACTATACTAGGTAAATATTTGTAGTATTTGAGAGAATTACCTACTATTCTTATGTTAGTGTAGTGTATAGGTACCTGTGAGTTCTTATAGGTGTACCAGAATTTCAAAGCAAACGAAGAAATAAAAAAATTAAGAGAGCAACACTGGAGAAATGAGACGGAACAGTATTGATTGATACTTTGTAATTTTTAACTTTAAAACATTTGCAAGTTTAAGATTAGACGAATTTGTATATGAAATGGTTGTGCCTTCGAGGCTCAATGACTGAAGGGTAATTTCTTGCACACGCATGAAATAAGTCAACTCAATTCTCAAATATAGTCCAGCTTTCAAAACTCTGGAGCCTTAAGAGATCGAGTCTTTAGAAAATTCCTCCACCTCTAAGAATCTTCCCACCAGTACCAGGTTGTATAACTTATATGTCTCACCTGGGATCGCCATATTCCACGACCTCCGCTAAGGAGGTCATACTCCTATACCTTTCAGAGTTTACACGGCAAATAGTGTAGAGAAAAAGCATTGATTGGCTTAAAGGCTTGATCTGCCTTTGAGGCCAAATGACACTAAAGAAGGAATGTACCGAAGAGTAGTTTCTAAAATTGGGACATTTATTGAACATTCTTAGTTTAATATTAAACTAAGAATGTTCAATAAATGTCCCAATTGGCGCTAAGGTTTGGTATTAAGGTTTGGTACCTTAGCGCCAATTTCTTTGACACTTGATGAGTTGATACAGTCACGTAATAATCCCTAATCTGAACGAGAATGTTCTTAGTGGAAACTTGCATGAGAATTTTGTAATGAAAATTTCCTGTAATTCTCATGAACTCTGCAACTTGTACAATGCTATTCTAAGGTAGTTTCTTGCTCACGCATGAAAGAAGCCAATCCAATTCTCAAATATAGTCGAGATTCCGAAACGAATAATAAAAAAATAAAGTCGAGCCTTAAGAGTTAGAGTCTTTAGACAACTCCCCTACGTTCAAGAATCTTCCCACCAGCACCGGGTTGTATGACTTGTATGTCTCACCTGGCGACACCATGTTGCACGACCTCAGCTAAGGACGTGAGGGACTCTTCTACCTCCTTTCCCAACTTGGACGGCAGCTCCTCTAAGGATCTCCCCGACGACCTGGCTTCGGCGTCCGCTGCGGCTGTAACAAGAAACATGTTTGTAAAAATCTTCATAAATCACTGATTGGCAGCAGCGTCATCATAGTAGGTACACTACTGCAATCGCCAATCTGCTTGTTCAGCGTGGAGATTATTGGTATTTACCTAATGTGTACATAAGCACAGGTTATAGAGGAGGATTACGTCCAGAAGTGGACTGAGATATGGTAATGATGAATTTTTATGTAGGTACACACTGGTACATACAGGTTATTATTATTATTGTCGCCATAGACACTATAGGCTACAAGGGCGTTGCCCCTTTTTTAGGTATGCCCTTTGGTAAAGCTTTGGGTAGTAATAGATAATGACAAGATGTACATTTATTATAATTTAAAAAAAAGTTATGCGTTCGTTTCGCGACACTCAATTCACAAGTGTATATCCTTGGATTTAATTGTTATTACTGGTGCTTGTCAGTTAAACGTGTGCAACACTGGTACATCTGTCAGCCTCCGTAGCCTAATTGGTAGTGACTCTGCCTACGAAGCTGGAGGTTCCGGGTTCGAATACCGGCGAGGGCATTATTTGTGTATTTATTTATCACGAATATTTGTTTCTTGGTCATGGCTGTCTATGTATTTACGTATCTATATGTATCTAGCCATTATATATATCGTCGCCTGGTACCCACATCACAAGCCTTAATTGAGCTTACCGTGTAGTACGGTCAAATCGTATATTAAACTCGCAAAACATGTAGTAAAGCTGCATTTTTGGTATGTTGTTTAGACACCATAGGGCACTATAAAACCACATTTTGCAAGCAAAAAAAAGTTGTGCTAGTTACGTAGTACGTGAAAAACTGCGAAATTTACGGTAATTTTTCAGTTTCTGATTTTTATTAAAAAAACCTTACGTTTTTTGACATTATATGTTAGGAAGCGTTTAAAGATTAATAAATTTCCAACAAGTTGAGCTAACATGTATTACTGTAGGTCTTATAGTTTTAGAGATTTGCGACTTCTTAAAAGTACTCTTTTTTGTAAACTAACGCTATTTTGAGTTTTCCTAACGATTTCGGCTTAATATCGCCTCACCTAATTATGCTACGAATAACATGCAATAATGACCTTATAGCGCACTTAATATTCTTTCGTTAAAGGGTAAAATCATGTCAGCAAACTTTGTAATTGAAAATAAAAACGCGTAATTCAAAAGGCAGTAGGCCCGCTATCTAAGTTTTTCATACAAATCGCAAGTCGTGTTGCAAAGCTGCAATTTTAGTATATTATATAGGCCCTATAAGGACGTACAAAAATGTATATTACAAGAAATACAAAAAAACAATTTCGGCATAAGACGAAAAAAATTGAAAAATTATTGGACTTCTTTTACTTTTTGACGTTTAATTAAGAAACATGCATTAAAGAATTTATTACATTTAAATAAAGGATCATAATAATATTTACAATTAGTATTAATTAAACAATTTTCTTAAACATTAATTCTTAAACATTTCTTAAAAATTAAGAAACTAGTATCTTTTTGATACTAATTGCTACAAAACTTAAAAAGAATATTAAATTTGAAAGGATTTGAGCTACCTTGCATTACCCTAAATTGGGTCCATATTGGCACTTATACAATTTTTTCTTCGAATATTTTTACTAATACCGTTTTTTACTCATAATCATCATTACTCCGAAAATTTTATCTCATACTTTTTTTCTTACTAAAAATTATACTTCTACCTACAATGTTCATAACGATTTTTATTTCGAAATTTTATCCTCCTAAAGTCGTCAAGTAGATTAATCTATACTCATAAAGTTATTTGAAATAAATTGTTTATTTATAAACATTTTCCCATTAGGTTCACTCTGTTGTGGTATAATTCTTTTATGAATAACATAAACTATGTAGTCATAATGGGCTTTGTGCAGAAACTGTTGTGGCATACTCAACTTTACTTAATATTTCTTTCTGGCAGATTTCGAGTTGTTCAAATATTATTCGAGCATAATTTCGATGCTCCTATTTATGATGAGGCATAATCTGGATGTGCATAAAAAGTATCGGCATAGTTTGTTTTAGTATAACAGAGAAGGAATAATTACAACCTCTCAATATAATCGAGGTAGTAGTAATATTCTGTACGTTACTTACTGTGTTACTGAGCTGAGTACTTTCTAGGTTGCTAAAAAAAAATAACCTCGAAAACTAAGGCGGGAGCAAAGCTCCCGCCTTAGTCTTCTAACCTAACCTATCCGAGTCGGATCTGCCCCGAAAGGTTTTGTTCGCTCGCTTCGCTCGCTCACTGCAGAAATTTTCACCCTCACAGCAAATTTTGCCCGACAAAAAAGGCAAGTTTCGAACATGTGGCTACATGCCCAAAAAAAAATGCAAATCTAATTTCTGTCTTATAACACTCGGCGTAAATAATGATATGCCAAGATAGTTTTGGACCAAATAATATCCGAAATATTGTTATTTAAGCCAAGTGATGTTTCTGTCTCATTAAGTTGATGCCAAAATAGATTATACCAAGTCTGTTATGTCCTAAGCGTTTTGGACAAAAAAAGTTTAGAGGGAACCCGTTTAGTACAGTACCTACTCTGCCACAACCTGATTTGTGCAGGTAGCTAGTTTACAGTAATAGTACGATTTATATTTAATTAAACAAAAATAATTCATACATAAAACCAGTACAGATAAAAATAAATACCTATAACATTAGAATATATAGCATAAAATAAGTATAGCGAAAAATTATATAAACATAAAAGTTAGTACTAAAAATATGTATGAAAAACAATATTATGAACATAAATAATTCTATGTGATGATAATTATGAACAAAGATTATTCTAAATACCGATCATTATGAAGTTAAATTGTATAAGAAAAATTTTCGGAGTTCCAATAATCTAAGTTGCAATTTTATAAATACTTTGGCGCACCCCCCTAAATTATATAGATTTAGAGATACGATATTACAAAATGTGCCATTCATTAAATTAAGAAAATAAATGCATGTTTTGAAGCCTCGTATACCCCCAACTATAAGACTTACAGTAATTGTTATCGGCTCAATTTGTTCCAAATTTAATGTAGTTGTTATCTACAATTACTTTTTTTTTCTTAGCGCGAACGTTTTGCCAATATTTAGTGAATAGCTTTAACGTAACCTAAAATTTGTTTAATTTTTGATAAAAAGGCACTTTATGAAATGTCGTATCTCAAAATATATATAACTTACGGTGATGCAACGTAGCTCAAATCCTTTCAAATTTAATGTTCTTTCTTAGTTTTATAGCAATTAGTATCAAAAAGATAATGGATTTTTAGTTAAACGTCAAAAACTAAAAAAAGTCCGATTTTTTTCCCGTTTTTTACGTCCTATGCCCAAACTATTATTTTGTTTTTCTTTCAATTTGCATTTTCGTATATATCTATAAGGCCTTTATAATATACCAAAATTGCAGCTTTGCAACTCGACTTGCGAATTGTATGAAAAACTTAGATAGCGGGCCTCCTGCCTTATGAATTTCGCGTTTATACTTTCAACTACAAAGTTCACTGACCTAATTTTACCCTTAAATTAAAGAATATTAAGTGCGCTATAAGGTCATTGTGGCATGTTTTTCGTAGCATAATTAGGTGAGGCGATATTAAGCCGATAATGTTAGCAAAACACAAAATTTTATTTAGTTTACAAAAAGGAGTACTTTTTAAAGTCTCGAATCTCTGAAACTATAAGACCTACGGTAATGCATGTTAGCTCAACTTGTTGGAAATTTATTAGTCTTTAAACGTTTAATAACATATGACATCAAAAAATGTAAGGTTTTTTAAATAAAAATCAGAAACTAAAAAATGGCCATAAATTTCGCAGTTTTTCACGTACTACCCAGCTAGCACAACTTTTTTTTGCTTGCAGAATGTGGTTTTATACTGCCCTATGGTGTCTAAATAACATACCAAAAATGCAGCGATACTACTTGATTTGCGAGTTTAGGGTAAAATTATGTACGATTTGACCGTAGGGGCTAGGTCGATTTGTGTAAAGATGTCCAATAATATTTATTTCTTATTAATTAATTTATTTATCTACATACTATAAAAAAGATAGCTAATGTATTGTAATACCACACTATAATGCAATTGTCTTGTAAAAGTAGAACCAGTCCAACATCAAACATTTTATAATTCGCGTTCGAAAAAGAAAATTTTGGTACGCAATGAGGAACTAAAATATTTCTAAATTCTTTGATTACTTTAAAATTCAGTACAAACATAAAACAATCGTATTCTGTAATGAAAAGACTGGATAGAAAACTGCTAATATACCAGACTCCCATACTAACAATAGAAAGAAAGTGAGATTCATGCGTTCCCACGATTCCACTTTCGATGATTCCCTAACGTTTTGTATATCGATTTTTAATATGAGAACGAATTTTCTTTATGGTTTTTCGTGCGATGTTGGTATTTAGTTTTTATGTTATTGTTGTTTGATGGAAAGTTAAAGAAATGTTGCATTTATGAAAATTGTTAGTGTACCTATGAATTTTCATGTCTTTGATGAGTTAATTTAGGTTAATTTTTATGTGTATCTCTCTTTAAATGTTTATTGTTATAACTGTCATTGTGGTTTATTAATCTTATTTGTTCATTTAGTAAACTATACTAAAAAGTTACAAGCATTTTTGTATATTTGAATGGCATGTGAGTGATTATTTGTTTTACATAAAATACGTTGTAATATGTGCGTTGATCATTTAAAACAGGAGGATACACTGTGACAACAGCAAACAAGATCGCCAAGATCAAAATCGCCAAAATATGATTCCCAAATGTCTACGTTATTCATGTTACCGATTAAGTAAAAAAATAACAACATTTTAGAGGTTTGTTGTATCAGAATATAAATTTCATTCCTGTTCCAGTGACCCATTCACTTTCGAGTGAACGTGGTTATTTTGCGAACCCTAGATAAGTTTCAACATTCTATCCTTTTACATAGTTTGCCTATTAACAGTAATAGTTTAAATTTTAAGCGTCAGAAACATTATAAGTAAAAGCCCTTATGGAACTTGGATTAAGGTTAAACAAAACAAGTTCTTTAAGTGTCACACAACACAACACCCACCTGTGACCTTCTAAGAGCATAATTAATTATTTCATTCGTACAGTCAAGTGCAAAAATAAGTATCGAAAGAATCCGTTCATAAATATGTTACGACGTTCTTATTACACAGAATTAGAGTGCACTGGGACATATTTTTTAACGTTTTTGTATACCCCTTATTTTGTCTTCGACTGTACCATCTTCCCTACAAAATCAATGATAAACCAGCTTTCCTTATAAAAATGTTAATTTCACCTTTTTACATCGCGGTCACGGTGTCTGGCATAAGTCAAGTTTTGGCCAAAACGGAACCAGTTTGGGGCGAAAGTGCTATATGCCGATTTTTGTAAATTTGGCGTTTACAAATTACGATTTGGAATAGAAAAGCAAACTAGCTTTCGATTTTTTTAGAAATTTGATTTCATTTGAAAACAGGTTTATAAAAGACCCCTATAAGTATATTAAGTATGTAGGTACTTACAATTTATATGTAATATATGTTAAACATATTCGAGGTATATGTAATTCATTTAACATATAGGTACACATACTTGTGGGCTTGGAAACGATAATCTTGAATCTGAAGTTATTTGAATTGAAAAGTCGGTCAAAAAATTCTTAGTAGAAAATGGCTGTAAAAACCCAGATCGATATGCCCCGGAAATCCGGATAAAGGTCTTTTCTTTTCCCGTTTATCTCAATCGTATTAATATAAAGGTTAGTGGCACATGAGAATATCGGATTATTAGTTTTGTTCTAATTATCTTAACCGTGAGAGTTTAAAGTTAATCTCAACTTTATATGGTATCTTATTGATGTGATAACGATCTGAAGTTAGAAAATCTCGACGTTTGAATTAAGAACAGTTTTTACCCGTTTTTTTTAATGTATGGTTAGAAAACCAACGATCTAGGGCAATAAACCATTCAAAATATTGGCGATCAAGTGTGTAAATAATTAAAATTTTAACCCATTTACTAGATAGTATAATGTCCTCATTAGTTTTCCTAAAGTTTCCAAACTAGCTGTAGATTTCATTAATTTAAATACTTTTTTATAACAAAATTACCCCAACGCACTGTTGTCCCAGTATTTTACACGTTTCAACGAGTAAGTTTTTTATATAAGTGATAGGTGTATCTATTTTTTATTTCTTTCGCGAATCTGGTAAACGGCACAAATATTTTTGATAAACTTTTGCACGAGATTTCTGGATCGAAAAATCAATACAGTTTAGATATCTTAAGCATTTTTTTTCTGAGAAGAAAAAGAAAGGAGAGGAATTCAAATTTTTTATGAGCGATCAACCTAAAAGTGCCTAATTTTTTTAAATAATTATGATGCCTTTTCTACTGCCAAAGGTTGTTAGCCGGAGTATACGCTATAATTACACAATGAGGGTTTTCTTGAAAACGTATGCCACTAGTTGGCTCCACTTAGCCGTAAGGTCCCGCTAAGAAACACAACTATGTAACCCAAAGAAAAAGTAACTAGAAGGTATTTTTATTTTTTTATATAATTTTATTAACTCATACAAAACATTAAACACGAAACTATAGGCGCTCTAAGAATTTAGACAAGTTTCTGGACCTAACGCCTCAGTGCTGCCGCCCTGGTGAACGTCATTTCAGAAAACGCTCATTGAAGCGATCGTGATTTTTGTTTTGATTAAATCCTTAACTTTATGAAATAAAACTATGAAAACGGATAAACTCGCGTATATTAACTAATTTTAACTTCATTCCGACGTTTCGAACACTTTACAGGGTTCGTGGTCTGCGGATGACTGACTTTACTATGTATTTTTTGCTATCGACCCCTTTAATATTGTAGGTACCACTATTTATTACAACTACGTCAACAAAACGTGAAAGATTGATGTCTCCGAAACTTAAGGTTAAACTAGTTTTTTCTTTGTGATTATGGCTTACTGTATTAAACTAGTTGTGCGCTCGTGATAGGTACTATTTTCTATTTTTTACCTTATTCAGAATCAAAAGCGGTCTCATAATATATTTGTTTAGTATGCGACATTGTACAAATATCCATGTCATTCCGTTTACGGGTGGGAACGAACTTTCCTTTCTTATCTCGAGCCATTTAACCTGTCATGATGACATTGTCAGTGTCTTAGGCTCGCAGTGACGTTTGGCAATTGAGAGAAATTTGACATGATAATAGTGTACTTATGTAAGTTCGTATAACTTGTATCTTGATCATTTTCACACCACCTATTCGAACACGGGCCTTTTCTTCCCTGTTATGAATGATAACAAAGTGGTAACGTATTTTTGTGTTGATGGACATTCTATTGCCAGCTTAAAAAATTACAATGTGAAAAAAAAAATCTTCGTAATTGATTATGGTTTGTGGTGTGAAAAGCAGTATGTTTTCGTTGTGTGCGTTAACGCTTAAATCACTCATTACGCTCATGATTCCATCAGATTGTCCGATTTTGTGTTGGTCCTTACGAAAAACCTATTACTACTGCAATCGCAAACGAGTAGATATAATTTAAAGATTTGACGGGCTCGATATCCAACTTATCACCGTTTTCATTGAAAAGCGCTATTTAACAACTTCAGCCACTCAGAAGTTACCTAAAAAAGGTCGCTCTTTAGCGGCGAGAGCTTTATCTACTCATAATCAAAATTATATAATATATTGTATACCTACTGTATTTATCGATATATGTAATTATGATATTCATGGCTGACCTGAAATGAGAAGACCCTATGACAGCTTAAAAATGCCACCAAAATTCCGACCACTGTTCATAACACACGTCACGGGTGTAATTGGGGGCTAAGTTCTAGCATTTGTATGTTTTCCTTATATTAATATACAGCGTGTTAACATCATTAAGACTTTTTATTGAAATTGAGGATTGACATGCAGATTTTTAGCCAAATATGGTGAGCATTATTTGATTAGAAATTCAAAATTTAAACGTAATTGATTTTTTCGTAACGTAAACGTATTAGCAATGTTTTAAAAAATTAATAGATAATAACCGCTTTATAATGACAGTCCGCAGCCACTAGCAACGTTTGATAATCAAGCAGGACATTTGTTACATTGATTGTTCGAAAGAAATTAAATTAGTTGTACAGTTAATTTAAATATTTGTCAACTCTTAACTTCTTAACACTTGAAAACGATTGCCAGTAATGCATATTATTACCGATTTTCGAAAAAGCCTGGGTCATGGTAGCACACTGTATACTAACCAGTATTTACTTTATTATATTATGATAAAATAAATATTATTCACTTAGATCCGTTACTTCAAGATTTAATTAGTGCGACGCGTGGTGCGTACCGGATTAGGTGACAGCTACCTCGTTAGCAGTAAGCTACGCTCTCGTTAGGGTCACAGTGCCCATATTATTTAGCAGTACGTTATAACTTTTATTTATTTCGGAAACAAACAGTCGTACACATTAGTTCATACAAAATTGTGAGCTTTTTAGTAAAATTGTCGCTTACCAGAAGGACCGAATTGACTTGTAACTTTATACAAATTACATATCCAAGCGCCCTTATGGCAAGCGAAAAAGTGGAATGTTTTTACTAAAACGCTTACAATCAACACAAATCTAGCCTAAAATTTCTTATGTTACTACAAACATTATGGAAATAGTATCTCATACAATTATAGTTAATTACCCATTTTAGCTAACTGAGTACAATTTCATGATAACTTATCCTCTTAATCATATTTTTCCTATTTAACTTAGTAAGCCCATAAGAATTGATTGTCCCTTTCGGTCTTACCAATGTCTCCTAACTCAGCAAGCCGATAATTGTTGGCCGCTTTCGGTCTTATCAATATGCCTATAAGACCGAAAGGGACAAACAATACTTATCGGCTTGCTGAGTTAGGAGACGTGTATGAATTAGAGCGTACTCGTATATGTTTAGTTTTGGAATTGTTATAATATGAGTCGTTCACTTGCGACATCCACGGGAAGAGTTGGGGTGGTGACAAATATATTTTTACTGCTGCAGCCATTCATCCAAGCCTACTAAATACTGGCTAAATAAACCTCGCCTGTTCATAACCAGAGAGGTTTCACACACGCACTGTCGATTTCTCATTTTGTACTGATTTTTCAATCCCCAGTCAACAGTATCTGTGAAATACATGTTAGCTCTATCCTTTTTTGAAGATTTTTGATAAGGATGGTAATCATTTTAAAACAAATACTTTTAACTGAGGATTGAAAAATCAGCCCTCAGTATCGTACTGTTTTTCTCTGTCGACTGTGCCACCTATATCGGGTAGGATGACAGCTATAACCGCACGCCGCTATTACGCTGCGGTCGGGTTCAATTCCCGGCAAGCACGCTTCCGCTAAGAAAGCGGTAAGCGCATTTTTATGCACTCCTTTTAATTAATGTTGATTTTATGCGAAAAGGTTTGTCACCACTGGCTGGTTTAATCTTGATTTTATGCGAAATGGTTTGTCACCGCTGGTAGATTTTTATGCGGTGGAATTGTTTTTGTTAGAAGTTTATGCATAAAAATTTATAATCACTGGCATTTCCTGATAAAATAAATATATTATATCAACAGACATGTAGGTACGATACTAAAATATCCCTATGTTCAATTTTAATTAGGGCATCTCCGTTTATTTTAATTAGATATTATATTATAAGTATATGTACGTTTATTATATTTACTTATATGTGTATATTTATTAACGTGTCATAACTCATAATTAATAAACTTGTTTATTTATTTTCCTTATTTCATGTCTTGCATCACCTACTGTTTTTTTACTGGTTGCATTGTTTCATTGCCCAAAGGTTGTCTGGAAGAGATCGCTCTTTAGCGATAAGACCGCCTGTTGTGTTACCTCTACTTTTAAGATTCGATTTTTTTGTTATTTTCTTTTTTTTATGTTACGAATGATGAATGATGTGCAATAAAGAGTATTGTATTGTGTATTGTATTAGATACTTACTTGAATATTGTAGGAAAATTCAAGAGTATTTTATGGAGAGTTATTTTTGCAAGGCAAGAATATTAAACAGAGTGATTTCACAATACAAAATAACTTAAAACAAGCTTTAGAGTTTCTTAAAAAAAAATTAATACCATTTTTTCGCAATAAAACCAATTGATTTAAGTTTATTTGTTAAAATGCAAAAAACATTTAAAACACAAAATAATTAATTTTGTATTTTCCACTAATAATTTTAACTGAAGGCAAAGTTTGCAAAAAAAATCACCGTATTTAGTGTATTTTTTCTTATCGGAATTATTTAACACTTCATTCAATTCCAGCTTCTATAATTTACATATTAAATACTTATATTTAAGTTTAATTTTGATGTATTCTTACCTTGCCAACTCCTTCGCTGTTTCTCGACATCTTCATCCCAGGAGTCCAATATTTTTCCCGCTTTAACCTTCGCACAATTCCAAGGGTCATCTTCCCCCAAACAGTCCCAAATCGACATAATACTAGGCGCAAAACTTTTCCCCAAACCTAGTACGAAATCATACGATCTCTCTAATAAACCCGCACTTTGAACCCCGCTGCAAACTACGAACAAAATTAATATCAAACTTTTCGCCGCCATTTTGCACGCGGGTGCTTTCTCCGGCCCGCTCAAGGTTAAACTAAGCGAGCCCCCGACTTGTAAGCCGTTTTATATGAACCTACTTTCTTCCACTATAAAGAACCTAACATGTCTACGCATGCGTATTGTACATTGCGCGCTTTGAGCGAGCAACTTTTTTAAATCTTGAATAGTGATGTCGATGGATGTTTTGTTATAGGATTTACCGGTTTTGTAAATTTCGTATTTATGACTTTTTCTTTTTAGTGTTCCGTGCTATAATTGGGAAATCACTTATGGTGCAGTCTTTATTGGGAAATGTAGAAAGTTGTATTAGCATAGTTATACCCACATTTTGTCGCCAAATGATCAAGTATTCAATAGGTGTTTCGTTTAGGTAGGTATACCTATTGTCGCGAACTCGCGAAGTATTATTGTGTCAGAATGAATGCCGTAACATTATCTTTTATCAGGTAAATAACTCAATGCCATATGGTAGAGTTCAAATTAAGTAATATTCTTACCATTTATTTGTATAATTATTATTTGAACGATTTAGTGCGAATCATTGAAAATCATGATTGATGACAAAAAATGACATGTGCCAAGTAGATTGACGATCATCTTTATTCGTTATCGAGAACACGAGAATATTGGCATTCATATTTCTAAAACCAAAATTTGTTGTATTCCTGTACCTATCATGCATAATCTCACAAGAGAGAGCTAGTAATAGATATATATATAGGTAATATAAGTACCTACTATCTAATGATTCGTATAATTATTTTCTAAAATTGAGAAAAAAGTACTTTTCTAATTCCAGATGGAATACCAACTCGAAAAAAGTGCGTGAGTAGCAAGAAATTCAGTAATATAGAACTATTTTACCTTACCATATCGGTATAATAATTTATGTGGCGGAACCGCGCCGGCCAATGAATCGCGCTTGGCGGTTTTTGGTATAAAAACCGACAAATTTATTTAATTATTCATTTAATTAACAATCGTCCCAGTTTTCTATCACGCCTGGTTCTGTGCTCTATGGAATTCCAATTCACTTTCAATGCTCGTTGTGCATTTTTTGTTAATATGTTTCAGGTAGGTACATAATTTTTTAACACTGTTTTTGATAATACGAAATACGGCATGTCATAATTGTAAATAGTGGTTCCGATTATGAACTTAAATATCGCATTCTGATTGTGAAAATTAGGACTAAACTTTTTCGTGGAAATAAGAAGTTGTTGTTGGAATGTACCATTTTCGTGTTAGACTAGACCAGCTGGTCTGATCTGGTCAACTCAAAAAAATAAGGCTATTTGGGTTGTTCCACAAAAATAATCTATTGGATATCTTATGAAGATTATTTGTCTCTAGACTAGGCCAATTTGTAGTCACGATGATGGTGATGATGTTGTTGACCTTTAAAACAATATTGTTATGTAACTAATCCAAACATTATAAGGTCACACAAAATTTAAATTTATTGTGACCACTAAGGTCAATAAAGCTAAGTAACTTTACGAGTATTAAAGTTTTCTGGAAACTATCTGTCTAAAACATGATTTTTGGAATTGTCTAACAAGTGACCTACAGCAGAAATGGGCGCCAAAAAAAAAAACGAAAAAAAGTGTAATTTGAAAAAAATTTAAAAGCCTACCCTATTTGAAGGCCCCCCAAACAAAGTCCTACTTTTTCTTAATTTCTTGTTGCGCTCATGTATTTCAAATTTTATCGTTTAAGTTTCGTTTTCGAAAACCGGTTAACAAAAAGTGTTTCTCCTAACTAGGACAGTGTTGAGAAATTCGAAATTTTTGAAGATTCGTTAAAATTGGTTTAGAAAACGGCTTTTGCCTCCGTTTGGATAAAACTAGTTGCCAAAGACCGAAGTGAGGTTTAGGTCAAAGTTTCAAGGTTGTTTCAGCACTAGTTTCCGCATTTTAGTAATTTATTCGATCCTTCAAACACACTTTTCAGTGCAGATGGTGCTTTTTAACGCACTAGTGCGAGAAGTGGCTGAGAAGGGTCGAAACTTCGGAGAACAATAGGTACTGAAAAACGTCGTACGATAGGTACAGTCGAGTGCATTAATATATAGACACATTTGTAAGGGATCAGTATGGAGAAGTGTATATATATTAATGCCCTTGACTGTACTCGAGCGAAAAGGAAATTCGTAACTCGTGTCGATTTAAATCATTCCCTTCGGCCATGGTAATTTATCGCCACTCGTTGCGAACTTATTTTTTTTCGCACATACATCATAATGTACAATGTACATGTGCTAATTCTACATATTGAAGTAGAAAATAAACTTTATAAACGCGATCATAAAATCATAATCATAATATTCATAATCATATTTCATTGCTAAGTCATATAAATTACACATACACGCCAACCTGGCTACGCAGTGCAGGTATCATCAAGTACCTACATCAAATGGAAATAAAAAGTACATTATTTATACATATAGGAAAATAATTCCTTGTGATCGTAGAACTCCTGCTGGATAGAACGTTTTTTTTAGTTTTGCTTTAAATAATGTTGAATTATTTGCATCTGTAATATCTCTAGACAGACGATCACGAACTAAGGATTATTTCGTTGTAAGAATCTAATGTATAATTGGATTAATTAGCCATCTTAATATCCACCACGATTTAGAATCACGACTACGATTCAATTTCACGTTCTACTCTCTATTTGTTCTATATTGGGTTTCACGAGGGAATCCCATCTTCATACTCGTAGACTCAGATTATGAAAATGGGATATCCTCGAGTTATACTTTATGGCCAATATTGCACACATAGCATACCTATTGACAGTATACAATATGCACATGAGGAAAGGGAAAAATTCTAACAGCATATTCCCGAAACTAAAAGAAGCAAAAATGTTAAATGAGTTTTGGTGAAATCGGTATTTTTTTTTTTGGTTTTTATTTTTATTTTTAAATGCTTTAATACACAATAAAAAAGGATTTTATTAATTAAACTATCGCCAATCAAGTGTGACAAGACTTAAGACAACATGGTGACAAAATCGTTTCCTAAAATGCGTTTTGCGCCAGCGTTGGGACTACACAAAATAGGCACGTCTGATGTCGAGTTGCGGGGAATGGCCAGAGTGCAATACTATACATATACTTATATAAGTATCATTGACATCATTGTATGCAGGATGGAACGAAACCACGATCCTTTCTGCTACCGACTGAGTCTAAGTACCAACCATTATGATGAACTTTCAGTATGGGACCAACATCGAAAGCGTACAAGGAAAATTGACTTTTTCATACTATTGAACTCTTAACTAATCACTCACTTTGTACCTATAAGTGGTTAATCTTTTTAAAGATATTCCGATGTTGGTACTTACTATAGGTACTGAAAGTTCATCGTAATGGTTGATAGAGTCGTTCCGTAGCGGGAAGGTTCGTGGCTCCGTTCCCTGTAAAAGTACTTTTACGATTAGCACTCATATTTTAAACTAAATCGGTATCTCATCGCCTCTTACATTTATTATTTTCCGGACGTTTCGCGCGTGACGCTACGCCTTCTCAGCCAGACTCAGCAAGTTATGACGGACCAAATACGTATACAATTATAGTCACATAATAATCAATATGATTATCAGTAAATAAAAAGTAGGTTTTATATTTAGTGTCTACATCACGTTCTACACGTCGCTTCATATGTACAGGGTGTTCCATATCAAAATTAAAACCCAACTTTAACCGATTTCTCCAAGATCCCATCATCAGAATTCTTGGTGCCAACGGGACCAGAACGGTACGGTACCCATACGGTAAAAAAACCGGCCAAGAGCATGTCGGGCCGTGCTTAGTGTGGGATTCCGTAGTTATTCAAAAACGGCTGGGCCGATTATGTTCGAAATAGTTTTATTATTATTTATATTATTCATGATTTTTCATTTCATTTCATTTCATTTCAAAAGTTAAAGGGGGGGGACGCAATTTTTTTCCTTCTGGTGCGATTATCTCCGAAAATATTGACTTTATAAAAAAAGTTTATTTAAAGACCCTTATTTTATTTAAGAGACTTATTCAATGATATCCCACACTATAGGATTACAGCAAATAAAAAAAAATCATCCCCACATCATCAGTTGGGGAGGTACTCGAAATATTTTTTTCTGTTTTTATTCTACCACTTTGTTGGCATGATTAATTAATAATATGTAGACCTGTACCAAATTGCTGATTTCTAGTACTAACGGTCACTGAGCTATGCTGCGGACAGATGGTCAGAAGGCCAGACGGACATGGCGAAACTATAAGGGTTCCGTTTTTTTGGCTACGGAACCCTAATAAACGGTACAATTCCCGGAGTTATTGAGTAATATACGTACATACATACATACTCGTACTTAATAAAATCAATCGTATTGAGAATTTCCCCCTTTGTGAATTCGGTTAAAACAATGATTTACTTACCTATAAAAACAATTAAATAACCAGTACAGTAATCAAGTATCCATTATCATCACAAACCATTTAAACTTAGCCATTTATGCCGTAACGTTCTGAAAATAGCAGTCGTCAGTATACAATTGTTGGCAGTTGTGTCATTATTAAAACTTAATGTTTAGTAACAACCTGTATTGCAGAAGTGACAAGCGTGAGTCGTTTTTCAGTTTTTAAGGGAATCGTTATTGAGATGGTTTTAATACCGACTCATTTTTTATTGATTTTTATTTTCAAAACTGTACAATACATAAATTAAATCTAATAAATCTAACCTAAATATACTCGTAAGATTCGCCCTTCTGGCATTGTGCTGCCGGCATTTCCTCGTCAGTCATCAGTATGCGTTGTGCGAGGAAGTCGCCAGCTCTTCGGTCTTTAGTTATATCTCATTACTCATTGCAATACCTACTCATTCATATTTATTATTATGAATTTGTAGATTTCTTTTACATATTTATTTTCAGAACTACAACTTTTGTACATAGATTAAATCTAACTAATCTACTTAACCTAACCTATATATAAGATTGGCCCTTGCGGCACTGTACCGAGGATGCTGGCGGCATTCCCTCGCTGTATCGCAATACTGATGCGCTGTGCGAGGAAGTCGCCAGCTCTTCGGTCTTTAGTTACGTCAACCAGACGTTTCGCGATGTCAGCAAACAATTTGCGTGCGCTGGGGCCCCATGAACCTAAAGTTTCTACGCCATTTCATTTGTAGACTAATAAGGTTAGGAAAGTTAGATTGTAGTTATATAAATTGTATAGTTTTGAAAATAAAGACCGTCTGAGCAATTTTCAAAGAGTTTGTATATTTGGATCACATCTTGGATATTATTTATTGATTTATACTTTCACGATTATCACTCATATTTTAAAGACAAACGGGTCTTAATCGCGTAAACTTACGTTTAATTATATCCTAACGTTTCGGGCATGACGTTACACCCGTGGTCGCAGGCAGACTGCGACCACGGGTGAAAAAATAGTAGGCTGGTCAAGTCAATGTTGCTAAGCAAGATTTCCACCACATTTCCCAAAATGTCCCAGAAAGTTTGTATGGAAGTTTCCTTTTTTGTTACCAGATTCCTATACATTTTTGGTAATGAGAAAGGAATGTTTCATACAAACATTTTGGGAAATGTAGAGGATCTTCCTTAGCATCGTTGACTCAACCAAGCTAATTTTTTTTATCAATATTGAAGTGTGAAGGTGATGGCCTGGTGAAGGTCGCAGGAGTCCGCTGGATGCGGGTGGCGCAGGACCGGTCATTGTGGCAATCTTTGGGGGAGGCCTATGTGCAGCAGTGGACGTCTTTCGGCTGTTATGATGATGATTGAAGTGTGATCCAAATGTATTTATAAACTTTTTGAGAATTTGACTTAAGGAACCCTAAAATATAGTTTGTTACTTAGTATTAACTATACTGCCAGTCATCTGTGCACTTATAGTTTGTCATTACCAGTCGTTATACGACCATCCGGTTATATAATTGTATCTATAAAATAATGAAAACTGCAAAAATTCAAATTTGTAGTGTTTATAATAAAGGGTAGTTTAAGAAATGTGTCATCAGCCAGTCTGTAACCGACCAGTACACGCTATACAGTTACTCCTGTGTTTTAATTTCGAAAATTAACCTGAAACCTCTCAGTGGCGACGAGAAAGAACATACGCGTATTAAAAGTGAAGTTAAATCACAAGCGAGAAGATGTTAGCAACAAATATGGTGTTAGGTAACAGCCTGGTGTTCGACCACCGCACGCAAGAGTGGGCCATATTTAAAAGTCGTTTTGCTCAGTTTTGTTTGGCAAACAAGTATACGGAAGAGACTGACAAATCTGGTGCTACACGTCGAGCTGTGTTACTCTCTGCCCTGGTGGAGGATACTTTCCGTGTCGCTAAGGATTTAGTGTTTCCAGCCGATTTGGATAGTATCAGCTACAGTGATCTCATCGCGAAGTTGGACGGCCATTTTGAATCTAAACGATGTGTATTCGCCGAGCGATATTTATTTTACAAGGCGGAACAACGTCCCGGCGAAGAACTAAGCGACTGGGCGGCGCGCGTGCGCAGTCTAGCGCAATATTGTTCTTTTACCACGGAGCTCGATTCGGCTTTGAGAGATCGTTTTGTCCTTGGGCTAGAGAACAGAAAAGAGAAGGAAAAGCTTTTCTCCGAAGACCCAGGAACGTTGAGTTTCAATAAGGCCTTACAGCTAGCCCAAAGCGTTCGCTGCGCACGGTTGGCGGTGCATGGCAACAGCAGTACAGCAAGCGGCGGCGTCGGCGCCGGCGAGTCTGCAGATAATATGTTTTCGCTGCGCCCCGCCCTACCCGACGGGAAAAAAAGGTCTAAGTGTAGTGTTTGCGGATATCACAATCACTCTAAAGAACAGTGTAAATTTTCTCAGTATTCGTGTAAAAAGTGCGGGAAGAAAGGCCATCTGAGCCGTGTGTGCAAATCTAGAATTAAGACCACAAATTTTTTAGCTGAGGACACTGACGATATATGCGAAGGTATTTATGATTTTTTTTCTATACATTCAGTTAACGGGAAACCCATGACGCAATCGGTGTGGATAGATAACGTGTCGATTTTGTGTGAAGTCGATAGTGGAAGCGCAGTGTCCGTCATACCTACTAACTTATTTGAAAAATCATTCAAAGCAAAATATGCCCTATGTACGTGTAATGTAAGGCTCAAGTGTTACGATGGCAGTAAAATCACCCCTATTGGTTATATTTTGTTACCAGTGAAATTCGAAAATCGTGTAATAAAAATTAAATTTTTTGTTATTTCCGCGGTCGGACCGCACATACCGCAATTACCGTTGTTAGGCCGTGATTTTATAAGTATGTTTGACCTTCATTTGTGTAACTACAATTGTCACAGTATAAAGGAGGATCAGATGTTTAAACACTTGCGCGAAAAGTATTCTGAGGTATTTTCTGATGAACTCGGTACTTTTACGCCTTATAAAATTCATTTAAAATTAAAAAATGACGCGGTTTTTAAGTTTTGCAAGCCCCGGACGGTACCGTTAGCATTAAAACCGAAAGTTGAAGCTGAATTAAAGAGATTACTAGACTTAGGTATATTGGAAAAGGTTGAACATTCAGATATAGCTACGCCGATTGTTCCCGTGTTACGTGCGGACGGAAATATTCGTATATGCGGAGATTACTCAGTAACCTTAAACAATATTTTATTTATTGACAACTATCCTTTACCACGAATTGAGGATTTGTTTTCAAAATTACATGGTGGTGTGGAGTTCTCTAAATTGGACCTATCTAGGGCCTACAATCAGCTAGTTTTGGACGAGTCCTCGCGTAATTTGACCTGTATAAATACTCATAAGGGATTATTTCGGTATACTCGATTAGTTTTTGGCTTATCAAACGCTCCGTGTATTTTTCAGCAGTGCATGGATAAGTTGTTATCAGGTATCGAGGGAACTTGTATATTTTTAGACGATTTGCTAATCACCGCACCAAATAGAGAAACACACGTAGCTAGATTGGAACAGGTTCTGAGCAGACTAAAGGCTGCCGGTTTGCGCGTGAAACAGGAAAAGTGTGCATTTTTTCAAGATTCCGTAGAATATTTAGGATTCATTATTGATAAAAATGGGCTGCACAAATCTAAAAAAAAGGTTGATGCCATTTTAGAGTGTCAACCACCAAAGAGTGTATCCGAATTAAAATCTTTTCTGGGCATGTTAAATTATTATCGTGCATTTATTCCTAATGCGTCCAGTATGTTGAGTCCATTAAATTTATTATTAAAAAAAGATAACAAATGGCAATGGGGTGACGCTCAAAATGATGCATTTAAGGCCATAAAAAAAGAGCTTGCGTCTGAAAGGGTACTGGCTCACTATAACCCCGATTTCCCTACAATTCTCACAGTTGATGCCGGACCTAAAGGCCTGGGAGCCATATTATGTCAGACACAGCCAAATGGCACCGAGCGTGTAGTAGCTTACGCATCCCGGTCGTTATCTGCAAGTGAGCAAAATTATGCTCAAGTTCAAAAGGAAGCGGTGGCCATTATTTACGGAATAAAAAAATTCCATCATTACCTTTATGGTAGATCAGTACCTTTCATTTTAAGGACCGACCATAAACCTTTAATTTCTATTTTTGGTAGTAAAAAGGGTGTGCCAGAATTAGCCGCTAACCGATTACAACGTTATGCATTGTTTTTATCAGCATACAATTTTAAAATCGAGTACATTAAAAGCGCAGACAACATAGCCGATTTCTTATCGCGCGCAATTAAAAGTTCACAGTTGGTCGCTAAGGAGGATAACTTAGTAGAGGATGAAGCTTTGTTTATAAATTTTTTGTATCAGGATATTCATCCAATTTCTATTGAAAACATACGAAATGAGACTTTGAAAGATCCCGTATTGAGAGAAGTCACAAAGTGTATTTCGCAAGGTTGGCCTAGAAAAATAATAAATAGTGACCTTAAACCTTATTTCAATTGCCGGCTGCAGTTAGCTTCAGAAAAAGGCTGCCTAATGAGGGGCCATAAAATCATAATACCCGTTATCTTTAGAGAACGTTTATTGAACGAACTGCATAATTCACATTTTGGAGTTGTTAAAACGAAAAGTAACGCGCGTAAATATATGTGGTGGCCAAATATTGATAAGCAGATAGAAGAAAAAATAGGTTCGTGCAGTATTTGTTCATCAATCCGAGCTGCCCCGCCGCGCGCGCCCCTGGCGGTGTGGCCGCGGCCGCGCGCACGCTGGCAGCGCCTGCACCTCGACATGGCGGAGCTGGCCGGCCACCGGCTGCTCGTGGCGGTAGATGCGCACTCTAAGTGGGTAGAGGTTTATTTTATGTCGAGTACCGACTCCGCAAGTGTTATTGCGAAATTATGTGACATGTTCGCTAGATTTGGGTTAGTCAAAACATTAGTAACGGATAACGCTACTAATTTCACTTCAACGATGTTTGAGGATTTTTGTAAATCAAACGATATACGACACGTAACAATTGCGCCTTACCATCCAGCGTCAAATGGTCTAGCCGAAAATAGTGTGAAGTTTATAAAAAAGGGTTTGAAAACCATTTTAGCGCAAAATTTATCAAAGGTAGATTTTTATAACAAAATCAATTTTTTCCTTTTTGAGTATCGTAACTCTGTTCACGGAACGACTGGACACTCGCCCGCTGAGCTAATGCTGGGCCGGTCATTGCGTTGTCGGTTCGATGCGCTCTTGCCAATATCGGACGTCGCATCCGATCTCAGCCCGTCAGTGTCCTCTGCTGATAAAAATGTGTACCAAAAACAGATCTCACAGCGTAAATATTATGGTGGAAAGAGACAAATAAAATTTAAAATCGGAGACAGGGTACTAGTGAAATCGTATTACAAAAACGGAACTAAACATACATGGCTGGAGGGGTCAATTTTGAATGCTATCGGTTCGTCGATGTTCAATGTATTCATTACAAGTCTTCAAGTGACAGCTAAGAAACATATCGACCAGCTTCTTTTGTATAAGGGCAGGGAGACCTCACAAGAGGATGGCTATGACGGGGATGTGCCCGTTCTTCAACAAAGGGACTCCGAAGACGCGGAACCCGTGCAAGCTGCAGCGTCCCGGCCGTCGGCCGCGGGGGAGGAGGACGACGATGTCGTCGTGTCCGACGTTTCGTTCACGAGTGCGGCTTCGCCGACGTCACAGCCTGGATCGCAGGAAGCCACAGCAGCCCTTGACGAACCACACGATTCACACAGTAATGAGATACCACCAGTGGTGAATACTGATCAACCGACCCAAACAAACGTTTTTACTCGACGATATCCATTAAGGAGTACTAGATATCCAAATCCCGATTTTTAACGAATACAAGCTGTTTCTTATGTATTTTAGAATTTGTTTATAACTATTGGTGGAGGGATGTAGTGTTTATAATAAAGGGTAGTTTAAGAAATGTGTCATCAGCCAGTCTGTAACCGACCAGTACACGCTATACAGTTACTCCTGTGTTTTAATTTCGAAAATTAACCTGAAACCTCTCAAAATTATAAAGACATGTTTCCATGCTGTGTTTTTTGCGCATTTTTGTTTCACAAATGTGTATGGTGTTGTGATTTATTGGGGTATTAGTGAGGAACAGTTGAAGGAGCCGTTAATCAAAATGGCGAAAATGTATGTGTGGGCGTATGGGACTATTTGGAACGCGGTAAGTTTTTAGCACAAAACTCTAGTGAGACTTATTCATTCTAAAATTGCAGAACATTCTCAAAATCAAAAATTTCCGAGAACTTTCATGAGAATTTAAGAGTAAGTTCTCATTGAGAATGTTTCCATGAGAACTTATTAAAAAATGTTGTGAATAATATTGTATTTCACAATTGAGTAAACAAAGCTTAAAATATACCTTAAAAAGCATGTCATCATCATCATCAGCCTATGATAGTCCACTGCTGGACGTAGGCCTCTCCTATTAACTATGCGTACAAACGCATTAGGAGGTAAATGCCCATAATCGCCACGCTGGGCAAGCGGATTGGCAATCGCAGTAATGTGTGTAAAATGACGCTGCTGCCCATCATCAATATTTATCAAATAATAGCCAGTGACACTTCAATCCCTTAGTCGACTCTTACGACACCCGCTGGAGGAGTTGGGGTGGTGACAAATGTATTCTGACTGCCGTCACCACACGGAATCATATGTATACAATCAAAAGGCATGTATATATATATACAATCGTTCTTGCATGATTAGATTGCTTGTAAAATTTTAATTGCCGAGAACAATCTCTATGTAAGTTTCGCAAATTTGCCACCGAATCGGATCGATCTGATGATGGGATATTGAGGTGCATTTACTGCGGCATTGTCTTGACAGTGCAACGCGCACGGCGAGAAAACATCGCAATCCTTTTAATGGCACCGTGTTTCTTTCTCAAAAAATAAAATTGTATTTATTTTCAACAAATCTTAACTTAAGTGGGTCGAACTCTCCTTTTAATTGTAACTTGTATTAGGAGAATTCGCTCTTTGTCCAAATTGCATTTAGTTAAAAACAATCAATATTAACTACTTAATTAAAGAAAGACAAGAGAATTATACAAAGCTTTTGTCCATATACCTGTAAGACATAAATACTTAAATACTTATTACTAACAGCAGTTTCAGAAGATAAGGTATACTTATGGGTACCTTAGGTCTAGATTACAATAATTATGTTCATCTACGGTTAAATAATAATAAATCGGAAACGGTATACGGAATAATAAAATGTGGAGTTTTTTTTATCATTATTATTTTCACAAATAATTGACTCTGTCTCATCATAGTTTTTTCCAGAAGCCATTTCGAGATGTGTTTCTTACATTCAGCATAACTTTTTGTGTAGATATTTGTTAATGTACCTATCAATTTTGTTATAAACCTTTTTTGAGATAACATCAAATTGTCTTCAATTGACTTCATTCGCTTAATCGAGTTGGGGTGGTGACAAATATATTCATACTGCCGTTCGGTTTCAACACGGCCGTATTTATTGTACCGTGATTATATAACGAACACTCCCCAGTACTCCTTTGTCATTATTGTCATAATTACCGACAATCATCGACATGCGACGTCACGGTTTGCGACATTGAAATTGTTTATATCATTATCTCGAACCGGTCTAGGATGTTACAAATGTCAAGCGTGAGATGATAGTTACAGATACGGTCCTGTAGGCTTAGCACAGGATCTATGTGACAATATGTCGTCGCGAGATAGACTATCCATCACTCTTTTATTCATAATAGTTGGTAAAAGATGGGAAATCTCGCAGCGACACAACTGACGTACCAATCATGTGCTAAGTATCTGCGACCATATATAACATGGACGTCTATGCCAGCTTAAAATGCCCCCTAAAACAGTTGTTCAATTATGTAAAGATGGGCTGGACAAGTGGACATAGCGTTTTTCTTAAAACACCGCGCATATTTCAGCGCAACATCTTTGACAAATGTTTATAGAATAAAGCCAATCAAAACTTTGATGGACCAATCACAACTACATTTACATGTATTTTTAGATGGCGGTGTAAGTTTTTATAGGTTGACATTGAAATTCATTGCCGTGATGCATTGAAGAGGGTGACAGTTGTCAACTAAGATTCAGGACCGTTTTTGAAAGGCAATTTACTATGGCGTGCGGCTTCCATGATTTATTTGTTCGTAGGCTAAGTATACTGCGAACAGTAGCCGTACCGTGACATTGCAAGTATCGGTAACGTTAGTTTCACTCGATACGTAAAGCAGGCCATCGCGCTCGCTCCAATATGTCAGTGCAGGGCGCGATATAATGCATTACGTATCGAGTAAAACGTAACGTATCCTTTACTTTCCAACTCATGTTACAGCTTTAAGAACTGATATTATGTATTACATGTGATGTACATAACCAACAAATTAGAAAATCCAATATCAACTTCAACCGATTTCTCCAAAGATGCATTTAGAATTTTAGACAAAACGATATTCGCTCGCATTATGGCGGCGCGCGCCGAGCCGTGCACTCGATTTTCGGGCGGTGCTTACACATTTTGCTTAACGAAATTAGGCTTTATTGCCATAGCAATAAAGTGTAATTACTTTATCGCCCGGCGGGTAATAATGAAATTTCATACAACATTATAACCTTTTTGTTTAGGTATATGATGTCTTGCTTTACGTGAGGTTTATATGACATATAATCCGGCTTTGACGAGCATGAGGTGTGAAAATTATGTTCCATTGTTCTCACAGAAAATGGTTTTTCTATTGCCCACAGAACCACGATACTTAATTCAAAATACGTCATCCTTCAGAGTCAATTGCTTGTTTTAATTATTAGTCGACAAACATAATCCGTTAAGCTATCAAGCTTCCGTGTTCCGTAAATAAAAAAGTATTTTAATATCTTATTTAAAAGTGATTTGAACGTATTGTGAATAGGTACACAAATCTTATTATTTATTAACTAAATATTATGATTTGTGCTTTCATTTTTTCCCCAGTAGTCACACTACTTAATACTATATAAATTATAAATATTGGATGTCATATACCAAAGCAAAAACGAACAAGATCACAAACGTTCGAGGTGGGGACCCACCTCCCCACTTCGGACGTTAGTGATCTTGGTCGTTTTTTCTTTGGTATATGACAATATTTATAATTTAAAAGTGATTTATTAAAAGACAGATTACTATTAGGTCATTTAATTACCTGTGAAATTGGCGTTTTCAATGGAGAATTTCATTAAGTCTATTTTCCAGACAATGAATTTTGTGTACATTTTTTTCATGTCAAAATCAAAATGAACCAAATTTTGCCAGTAATATTAGACACTTCTAAGACGTGTTTTGTATATCTCTATTTCTTAAAACAAGGTACTATAACACATTTATACCTATTTCAAACATATGCATCGGCAGCATATGGCAAGAGTTGTTTTCAAAGATTATTTTAGAATATCCAAGGAAAAAATACAATTATTAGTGTGAATAAACCTTTGTTACATAGTGCACTGCTAAAATCAAAAAATATATCTAAGTTCCTCTTTACATAATGAAATTAGGGGCCAACTAAACTCTATGACCAAAAACGCCAAATTGATAGGTAATAACCAATGCTCGGCCGGTGAGCTGTTTTCATACTAAATGACATGTATCACGTGACATTTAGTATGAAAACACCTCACCCCCAACGAGCATAATGACCTAATGACCCAAAATAAGGGGATAAATCTTTAGCTTGACTGTACAACTACATTACAGATACATACCACACCAAAATATTACCTTGACTGCACAGATATATATGGACATAAAAAAATGGTGAAATCGAAAACCGAAACAATACAAGCTATAAGTGATAATGTGGCTGTTGGAGAAAAGACAGTTTTACTCACACTTTTCAAGACAGTTTTCCATTTATTGCTCTTGGTGTGTTTTTTGTTCATCAATGTTTACGGCACGATGACATTACTTAATCTTACTGAAGAGCAATTGAAGGAGCCTTTGATATTAATGATGAAGAAATATGTGATGTGCTATGGAACCAACTGGAATGCGGTAAGTTTATTTTTTTATACTACATCGAAAAACGACTGAAAAAAATTTGCCATAAAAGATAGTAGGTACATGACGATACAAGTGCGAAAAAAATTAAGTGAAAATAGTACATTACGATACGACTGCGTAAAAAATTAAGTATCAACTAAACGAGTGGCAATAAATGTAAACAAGACTGCAGGAAGTGCCAAATTTCCTTTTTGCACGTGTATCATGTATCTTTTGCACTTGTTTTAAGTTTCGCAATAATTTAATTTAAAATTAATTATAACCACGCTATTTATCAATTTGAATATTTGCTATTTGCTGAATATTTTTTATTCAATTTTCAAAGTAAGACGATAATATTGTAACTAACTTTTGGTATTTAGTTACGAAATACATGAAAAAGTGCATTAGAAAAATAATAAGTGTACTTATGCATTTATATCTAACTGACCTTGATAGGTAATTCAGAATTTAGTTATTTCAAAAATAAGTGTAGGTACTGACAGCATATTTAAATATAAACATTACACATTTTCTCGTTTTAATTGACATGAAAATATAATATTTAAACTAAGAGTCGATTATTTTTGCAATGACCTCTGTTAGAGTACGTAATCATAATTGAATACCTATTCCAATAATTTTTAATAATAAAATTTTCATCAGTCTTTAGAAAGCGCTGTTGAACATTACACATAGTATCAAATATGTTGATATTATCAATATTAAAATAAAATAAAGCCAAATAAATTACTATTTTAAAAGATTGAGATAAATCTAAGTATATTTACTAACATTAAAATTAATTACAGATTTTACTTAAATCAAAAATAATTTGTTTCAAATTAATATTACCGAAACGGTTAAATTCACTACGCGTGACATATTTTGAAGAGCATAGAAGAGAAAGAAGAAATAAAGAAAAATAATTTGTTAAGTGCGCTTAAAATACAAACAAACTAAAACCACATAATACATATTAGTACAAACTAAAACATACAATTTAAATATTTATTAAAGCGTCGCTGAAAAGGTTTTCACACAGCTTTATGTCAAGATACTTGATACTAACGTTGGTCTAGGACCTCATTATCAAGTACTAAGGTCGCCACAGCTAAAATCGTAAATTAATAATGTCTAAAATCAGCCAGCCATCAAAATCCCTGTGGTTTATAGAAACAGTGTTCCATTTGATCGGTTTTGTGCATTTCGACTTTGTGTCCGGGTATGGAGTTTACATATTCAACACGGCTACGGAAAAGCAGTTACAGGATCCTTTCATTAAGATGGCTTTCACGTATTTCCCGGCTTATGGGACCTTATGGAATATGGTAAGTCTGCGACGAAAAAAAATATTTTTTTCGTTTTCATACATAATAAATGAAATGGTGAGTGTGAGATAACCTTAAGAATAAGATCTCTGGTGCCTGACGGCACATGTCAAAATAAGTTTCATTAGGATGTAATAATGGTTGCAATACAGTTGTTCAGTCATTAAACTTATTTTTTGAATAACTCATTAACAGTAAGAGTTAAGATACTAGTTTCTTAGACAAATTGATTATTTTTGACCTAATTATCTAGGTAGGTTTAGCTTCCTTTTAATTTAACGGAAATCAATAAACACGGTGTACAGTGTGTGTCTATGATACTGGCTTTTATCGAAACCGAGGAATGCAGATTTCTAGCTAAACCGTGAACATTATTCGATTCAAAATGCTGATTTTAAAAGTAATTAACTTTCTAAGAAAATTTAATTGAGAAGCTATGTACTTCAAAATGAATCGTTAATTTGCACTTGACAATGACAGATCGCATCCACTCACAACGTTTGACAACTAAGCAGTACACGCGAAATAAAATTAATTGTACGGTCAATTTAATTATTTGTTAAATGTTAATAATTGAAAACGATTGCTAGTAATGCGTATTATTACCCATTTTCGTAAAATTTCCGGGTTATGGAAACACATTGTATGTGACGTTATCTGGGTAAGTGGACCTTAATTTATGGTCGATGGCGCTTACGTGGCGCGATTTGTATACAAACTTACGCACATAATGCCATAAGCGCCATCAACAATAAGATCTGTTTACCCAGGTAACATACAGCATGGATGTATACCTAACGCCAGATCAAAAATGCCCCTTAAAACAATTGTTCAATTGTGCCAAGATGGGAACCGGGCGCTTTTCTTAACACCGCGCATGTTCCGGCGCGATGTCGAGTTGCGGAAAAAAATGGCCAGAATACAACAACAACAACAACAGCCGCAATACATATACACCATATCTGATGGCGACTAACATTTTCTACGTTGCTATATACAATATCAGTTTTCATAATACCGTCGCTTGGTACCCACAACACAAGCCTTAATTGAGCTTACCGTGGGGCTAAGTCGATTTGTGTAAGATGTCCCAATATATTTATTATTTGTTTATTTATTTATAATGCAATGATTGCGATTCGATAATGATGATAACTCCAAAATCAGTATGTTATATGACATTGGGATGACACGCGTTCCGTTCCATTACTTGTATTTGTTAGTATGTTAGCCTTAACCTTAATAAACCAGTGCGTACGTATGTATAAATATTAGGCAAAACAATTTATATTTAAGAATTAGTATACAATGTGCCCATGAGAAAAGGGAAAAAATTCAACAGCGGATTTCTGACTAAATTTGAAGTTAAAAATGTCGTATGAAGTTTTCTGGATTCAGTCTATTTTAAGAGAGATTTTTTCTTAAAACCATATTAGATCGTTACGCTATGAGCTATGATAAACGTATTTTAGGAAACGATTTTGTCACCATGTTGTCTTAGTCTTGTCACACTTCATTGACATCAAATGTAAAAAAAATCTTTAGAGTGCATTTTTTACGATGGTTTGATTTTAATATAATCCTTTTTTTGTGTATTAAGGCATTCAAAACATCAAAAAAACAATTTTTTTTTGTAGATTAGACCAAAACTCATCTAACATTTTTTACTTCTTTTAGTCTCAGGAATATGCTGTTAGAATTTTTCCCGTTCCTCGTGGGCACCTTGTATTGTTTATTTTAACAATAGATGTTATACACCAAAGAAAAATAGATCATGATCACTAACGTCCGAGATGGGAATCGAAACGACGTACTCAGCTTTCGCGTTTGATGCCTGTACCGTTCAGCCACTCGGTCTTAGCAACAACAAGTCAAATTTCTCGGGTATATGCAATCTCTTACTAGGCTAGGCGCCTTTGACCGTACTCTAAGGGCAAGCAATATTATTTTACACGCATCTTCATCCGAATACTTTTCGGTTTTCTGGTATAGAGAGAGAGCTGGATGCTTAGCCAAGTTGCCAAGCGCTAACGCTTAGTAGCGTATCGTAGTTTTCCCTCTCCGTCTCTCTTTTATATTAGTGCGACAAAGACAGTTAGCTGTCTTTCGTTTACGATTGACGATTAAGCGTTAGCAACTTGTCTAAGCAACCTGGTGCTGCCATCTATTGAAGTATTTTGTGAAACGCAAATCAAATTACTTTTTACTAAATATTTTGTTTTGTGTTTTCTTTTACAAGTAGTCACACTACTTAATGTTATATAAATTATAAATATTAGATATTTATATGTTATAATTTTTAAAATTGTATTTTTTACCTTTAGTATTGGTTCGATGACTTCTGACCTTTCATCATAATCTTCATGTCGAGTATCGTAAAATAGTAAAAAAACTAGCATAAGATGTTTTTCCTTACAGACTCGTTCACCTTCATAGGGCAAATTATGCATTTACTCCAACTTATTTTTCTGACATACAACCAGTTTAATAACAGCGTCAGACAAAGTTATACCTAAACAAAATAACTTATTTATATCGCTTGTTAATTAAAATAAATATTAAAAATCACAACGTTATGCACATAAGATAAAAACGTAAAAAAAGTTGATTCAAAAGACAATCTAATTGAGAATTTCTTGAAATAAAAAGTTGGTTGAAAAAGTTAATCGGCAATTCGAAGATGGCGGAAACTAAGAAAAATAGCATTATGTTGTTTTTAAAGACATTTTTTCATACAGTGGTTTTGTTACATCATAATGTAGTTTTTGCTTTTGGTGTTTATTTAATATTGACTCGGCTAACGGCTAGAATATTGGCCGAGGAACCTTTGATTTTGATGGCGTACACTTATTTTCCGGCGTACCTGACCATTTGGAATTTCGTAAGTATATTATAGTGTATCAAATTGCGGCGTGGTGTGGGCAGTAAATAGTAGTTTATACAGCCGTACGGTGTAGTTAAAACACGAGTGTCTTTTTATGAAACAAGCGTAGCGAGCTTCATAATGGGTTCACACAAGTGTTTTAAAGCCTAATTATACGTATAGTTGCATACACTACTTTATCTAAACTCAATATTCTAAGTGCTTTAAAATGGGTTCAGAAACCATGGTGAATTAGCTGCATTTTTACTCATTTTACTCATATTATATCTTTTACCTAGGTACGCCAATAATTTGATGTTACTGTCGATACATATGCATAGTGCTGCGATCGCCAACCCGCTTGCCCACCGTGGCGATTATGGGCATGTACCTCCTAATGTGACATACGCGGTATTTAATAGGAGAGTCATACGTCCAGTTGTGGACTGAAAGAGGCTGATGATGATGATGAAATATCGTATAAAAGAAAAGTAGAAAAAAAAAAGTTTTTCTGCTGCCAGAACTTGTTGGACTTAGTAGGTACATACTACATAGTCATATTTATCAGCCTGAAAATTCTTAGCGAGTCGAAACATCCATTTGGTTTTGAAGTCTTCACCTAATGTCACACAAGGTCAACGCGTCTCAACTTTAACTATTTTTACGTCAATGTTATTTGAAAACAACATTTTATTTCCTAGTCCTAGTTATCCTTGAGTTATTATTATGTCTAGTTGCAAATAAACCAGAATTCACTATAGACGTGTTAAAACATGGAAGCCGTCAAATACACAAACCAACGGAAAAAAACTTCAAAATGGTCTTTGGTTTTACGAATCGGTTTTTACAACGCGTGTTTGATACATTTTAGTGTTGTTTTTGTGACTGGACTGTACTTATATTTTCAAGTTACGGAAGAACAGAAGAAAGAACCTAGGATATTAATGGCTACCAAATATTTTTCTTTGTGGATTACGTTCTGGGTTATAGTGAGTATCTATAATTCGGTTTTTCTTAGGTCTTTTTACCATTTATTTAAAATATGAGACATGCCAATGCAAGTAAATTAAAAAACAATAACTACTTAAGAATAATAATTAAGACAAAAAATAAGAATTTTTAAGATTTAGTTTGTAGAATAATTTAACTACAAACTAAATCTTAAAAATAAAATAATAAAAGTAATATTAAAATATTAACTAAAATAAAATTAAACCTAACAAAAACCCTTAAAAGGAGCTATCCATCCAAACCGCCTCGATTGGTTTCCGACGTAAAGTTGCCCATCACGCTCGCAGCGTTTCCGCGCTGAATCGCGATGGACAGTCTTTTCTCCAGGAACGAACCGGAGCGGGGATCAAGGCCCCTTTTCTGCAAGATAATTCGGTTATTTAGCATTAGAAAAAAGGTAAAAAAAATTTTGCCGTGTGGTGACGGCAGTAAGTATACATATGTCACCACCCCAACTCCTCCTGCGGGTGTCGTAAGAATCGACTTAGGGATTGAAGTGTCACTGACCATTATTTGATAAAGATTGATGATGGGCAGCAGAGTCATCATAGTGGACACATTACTGCGATCGCCAATCCGCTTGCCCAGCGTGGCGATTATGGGCATTTACCTCCTAATCCGTCTATATGCATAGTTAATAGGAGAGGCCTACGTCCAGCAGTGGACTATCATGGGCTGATGATGAAACAATTTTTTACTTGTTTAAAAAAACCTACCTATTAAAAATGTGATGACCCTTGATTTTATTGTGATATATCGGTGCAGAATTTTCAGTACTGATGGTGCTTTTTACGCGCTAGTGCGAGAAGTGGTTAATTTTTTGTTATGTCGAAACTTCGGAGGCCTATATTCACTGAAAAATGTCGTACGATACACGTGCGAAAAGAAAATTCGTACTCCGTTCGGTCGTGTTTTAATTTATCGACACTCGCTTGGAACTTCATTTCATTCGCATGTGTATCGTAATGAAGGTAACTATTTGCACCTTCTTTTTGTCTTACACAACACCGAGGACGCTAGGAAACACATTAAAAAAACAATTTAATTTTTAGAGTTAAAAGATTTTTTTTATAATTTTAATCAAATAATTAGTGGTTGGAAATTCGGAATCTAAGCTAAGCACGTATGGAGTAGGCTTCTTAAAAATAATATTATTTATTATTTAAATCCCCGAATCCCGGGATTGTATGCAACATCAGTAAATGGTTAATGTGTATCAATTGTCGTTGGCTCATGCCTTTTATTAGCGAATTTCGTTAACATATGTACAAACTGTTTTATAGCTTTTGGTCTTTTATTTCATTTTTAGTGAGCTGTAGTTGGCATTCAAACACAATTGTTCCAAATTTTTTCTTAAAAGATTTTATTAGTAAAACCAAATTGAGTCCGCCTCAACACTAGTCAACATCACGCAAAATTAAAGACTGAGGTCGAAGTTTAGGTATAAAAGCTCCCAAATTTCCGATCACTGCAAATAATACTTCAAGATTATTTCGTTTTATCAAACTGTAAAATAACAGAATGTAGGTATTTTTTTTATTATGCCAATAACACCTTACTTAATATTAAAAAGTCTATAACAACTTTACACTAAGCATGGCCCGACATGCTTTAGTATTTAGCGAGTAATTAGTAGATGATTTTAACAGAGGACGAAAAGGCAAGGTACGATCTTTGCCCTACAAAATGACATGTAGGTATAAAACCCCATTGTTTTAAATAGCGTATTGTATTAAATATTAACATTTAATACAAGGTCACACGAAAATGCAATATAATATGTTAAATTAAACTGGAAAAATATATAATATACATAAAAATATTTCTTCAAGACATGAAATGACTATCCTTGAAGATATTTTTTTACAAATTCTGAAGATAAAAATGTCAGAAAAATCCAAACATATATATATACTATATAATTAGACGTCTGGTGACGGCAGTAAGAATACATTTGTCACCACCCCAACTCTTCCCACGGGTGTCGTAATTGTCGACTAAGGGATTGAAATGTCATTGACCATTCTGTGATTTGATTGATGATGGGCAGCAGCGTCATCATAGTGGACACATTACTGCGATCGCCAATCCGCTTGCCCAGCGTGGCGGTTATGGGCATTTACCTCCTAATGCGTCTATACGCATAGTTAATAGGAGAGGCCTACGTCCAGCAGTGGACTGAGATAGGCTGATGACGTGAGATACTAATTATGGTTTGTTTGCTCTTTTGCCACTGAAAAAAAACAGGATTCTTGAACCAGAAAACGAGCACCAACTTGTTTCGTGTAGTTATTTCCTGCATGAATTTTAGATTGTCAAGTCGATGTTGCCAAGGGCGTAAAATAAATTATAGAAGTGATTGTTGTTGTGAATTAATACGAAAATATACTTAGTACAGTCAAGCGCAAAAATAAGCATCGTAAGGATCCTCTTATAAATATGTTACGACTCTCTTATTACTAGAGATCGGAAAAATGTGCGTCATTGTTCGCAATAATATGGACATGACTCCCAAGTTGATTGAATAAATCTTTTAATCATTTTCAGAAAATTACATATTTGATACCGATAATTATGAAAACCTTTTTAAATAGTCACCATAAAGCTTCGTAATCAAATTTCAAGAAATTATTCGTTTGATTATTCATTTAATCAATTTTGGAGTCATGGCCATATTATTGCAAACGATGACCCACATTTGTCCGATCCCTGCTTATTACACAGAATCACATTGCACTGGGACATATTTTTGAGTATTTTTATATACAGCCTTTGACTGTAATAAACTAGCAAAGTACAAGTTGAATTTAAATTTTCTGTCCCTCTATTGCTATAGAGTGCATGTTTACATAATATTGAGCACCTTGACAGCTCCTATATATCTGATAGTGACTGTACTAGTGCTAAAGAAGATTAATAATATTATGTTACTTATTATTCATACGGTACTTATGTGGTAGGTACTTATGTATTGGGTATCAAAACCTAAGAAAGCATAAAAAAGGATTACTTAAAACTGAATTAACCCGCTTTTGAGGGCTAGATTAAGAAAATAATGACCGATAAGAAATAAATCCTCGTCTGTTACTTAATAAATAAATAATAATAATAATAATAATGACCCCGAACCGGAGCAAACCGCCGGGAGGATAGTAGAGCTTCACGCCCATCATCAAATATCACACCGCAGTCACCTACCCAGGTTCAGACTGGGATAGAGGCTACCCATAACTGTCGGGAACTTAGGAGCAGAACAGTTACTCCGTTATTGACAGGGCCAATTAATCCGGCAACGCGCGTCAATTCCAATATACCAGCCTTAAGTGTTGCGCAGGAAGCGGATGCTTTTCAACCTGCGTCCACTAAGGCCGGTAAACCTCGAGTACGCATGAGATGGAGTAATGATGTGAACCTATTTATCATGCGTACATACTATAGAGTCACAAAATTAGAAACCGATTTTACAGTATATCGAAAACTATTGCACGAATGTTTCACGAAACAATATCCCGGAGTAAATGTCTCAGAGCAGAGAGTTTCAGACCAACGAAGAACAATCATACGTAATAAAATGATTTCCGATGAAATACTAGCCCAAATACGAGAAGATATCAAACTGGAACTAGTAAACTCTACTATGTCATTATCCCCCTCAAGTACCGTAAATAGTGTTTTACCAAATATAGAATTGCCATCTGACTTAGAAGCGTCCATTGCGTCGTCGATTTCAAACACAGTAATTATGCCGGAAATACTTTCACAAACAACACAACTAACACAAGCAATAAATGTACAGGCCGAGAGCGAAATTTTACCCCCTATAAATAATACTACAGAACAAAAACTTTTTCAAAACTTACAGACGACCATAACTTTATACGCGGAATCCGACCCAACGCTCAGACTCAAATTGCCCAAATTAAAATACAGCGCACATCTCACGCAACTAGTACAATTATTCAACCAAAAAATTCTGAACCAGTTCATTTCGCAAGGATCGGAGTTGACACATATCCATAACGTAATTTACTGCAGTGCCTTGGTTATATCGCAGGAACTAGGCTATAAAATAGGACAAAATGAACAAGCATGGCGGGGAAAAAACGGAAAACCCGCATGGTACATTAGACTGGAAAAGGATATAGTACAATTAAGATCTGATATAGGTAGGTTAACACAATACATAAACAATAATAGAACAAGGAGAGTAGTAGCTCGGGTAAATGAAATATTTAAAGCGTTTAGAGTTCACAGCAGCCACGAAAGCTATAACAAGATCCCTGAAGAATACTTAGATACCCTAAAACAAAAGTTGACTCTAAAAGCCCATCGACTGAAAAGATATAACAAAGCACTCAAGCGGAAAAGAGATAACAAACTTTTTGAAACTAACGAAAAAATATTCTACAGGCAGCTTGGCAGCCCTGAAAACAACACCGCGCCAATTGTACGCCAGATACCACAGGTAAGTGAGTTAGAGCAGTTTTGGGCAGATATCTGGGAAACAGATATACTGCATAACGAGGATGCAACCTGGATAGAACAAGAAGAAAGAAGATGGGAAAATATAGAGGAAATGAAATTTGAAGACATAACCGAATCTGACATAGAAGAAGTCACGAAAAAATTGCATAATTGGAAATCCCCGGGAATAGATCGAATTCATAACTTCTGGTTCAAAAAATTCCATGTACTTCATAAGGCATTAGCTAATTGTATTTCAAACATTATCCATGGTCAACAAGATACACCAGCCTTTATAGGAAAAGGAGTGACATATATGTTACCAAAAAGTAAACTCACAATGCAACCCTCACAGTACAGACCGATAACATGCCTGCCTACAATTTACAAAATAATCACATCCTTAATAACACGAAAAATTGCCACACATGTAGAACAAAACAACATAATCTCCGAAGAGCAGAAAGGTTGTAGACGGAATCATATGGGATGCAAGGAGCAGTTAATAATAGATTCAGTTATACATAGACATGCAGCAATTAATAAAACAAACCTTCATTGCACATACATAGATTATAAAAAAGCCTTTGATAGCATTCCGCACTCTTGGTTAATACGCATACTACAGATATATAAAATTAATCCGGTTTTAATCAATTTTCTCCAGAACACCATGAAACTATGGAAAACAACCTTACGCCTCGACAATATTATAACCAGAGAAATAAATATAAGAAAAGGTATTTATCAAGGCGATTCCTTGAGTCCTCTATGGTTCTGTCTTGCCCTAAACCCGATCTCTCACATGCTGCGCTTAAACGGAACTGGATATAACCTGAAACACAGTAATGAAGAAACTTATATATCTCATTTAATATACATGGATGACATTAAACTTTATTCAAAAACAGAAACTGAAATGGAAATACTAATAGACAAAACATCAGAATTTAGTAAGGACATCAATATGCAGTTTGGATTCGATAAGTGCAAAACTATCCATATTGTTAGAGGCAAAATATTACCCGGTAACTTCTCAGTAGGCAACACAGATTTAATAACAGCTATGGAACCGGACGAATTATATAAATATTTAGGATACCAGCAGTCGAAAGGAATAGATCACATTAAAATAAAAAAAGCGCTAATAGAACAATATAAAAAACGAATCCATGCCATCTGTAAATGCAAACTTACAGCAAAATCCCTCATTAAAGCAATAAATAGCTATGCAATACCTGTTTTAACATACTCATTCGGGGTTATTAAATGGACTAAATCCGATATCCGTCACCTAGAAATTACCACAAGAACCATACTTACTAAATACAACAATCACCATCCCAAATCTGCTATTGAAAGAATGACACTGAAAAGAGAACACGGGGGTAGAGGATTAATAGCCATACGCGCACTCTGGATCAAACAAATAAATAACCTTAAAACATTCTTCCTTTCCAAATCAGACAGCAGCGAAATACATAAAGCAATAGTATTAAATGACACAAACTTCACTCCGCTTAACTTAACTGAAACAGCATTAATTCCTATCGAAAATGAAACCGAAGCCGTTAGGTTGGAGCAGTGGAAGAAAAAAGTTTTACATGGCAGACATCCCCAGGACCTAATGTTACCTCATGTTGACCCTGTAGCTTCCAATAAATGGCTGAATCTGGGAACACTCTTCCCAGAAACAGAAGGATTTATAATAGCAATACAAGATCAAGTAATAAATACAAAAAACTACAGAAAATACATAATAAAAGACCCTAGTATTACAGATGATAGATGCCGAAAATGCCATAATCTCCCAGAAACTATCCAACATATCACTGGAGCCTGCTCTACTCTTACACAAACCGATTACACGCATCGTCATAACCAAGTAGCGAACATCGTACATCAAAAGCTAGCAGTTAAATATAATCTCACACCTAACAGTAGCACACCGTACTACAAATATTCCCCAAGTCCCGTATTAGAAAACCCTACCCATAAAATATATTTCGATCGCGCCATACTGACAGACAGAACTACACATTTTAACCGACCAGACATAACTCTGACAGATAAAATAAACAAAATCACTTACCTTATCGATATAGCCGTCCCCAACACGCACAACCTGCAAAAAACAATAACCGAGAAAATACACAAATATACCGATCTTAAAGACGAAGTAACTAGAATCTGGAACCAAGAAAAAGTCTACATTGTCCCAATTGTACTATCTAGCACTGGTGTCATACCTAAATACCTCCACCACAGTCTGAAACTCCTTGACCTGAAATCAAATACATATATGCTGTTACAAAAGGCAGCAATTCTGAACACATGTAGAATTGTAAGAAAATTTCTACAAATTGACGGCGACAGAATCGATGTAGGATAACGCCGCAATTAAACAACACTTGTCACCTACTTGGCTCTGTCCCGTAGGTGGCAACAATTACCAGCTTATGCTGAGAAAAATAACCCCTGGAAAATAATAATGATTTGACTAAAAAAAAAAAAACTAACCGCTGACACTGACAGACATGTTTGTGAACATTATTTGCTAAATATTTATTTTTATACGCGTGTTATACCTAAAAATGGCGAGAAAACCCATCCTGCACCGCAAAAACAACGAAGAAATGGGGGCAACTAAAATAATATACAAGTACGCAAAATTTCAACAAATTCTAATGCGACCATTTTGACATTTCATGTCAACGAAAACGGGGACACGCGTATATACGCAAATAATATTGTATATAAATGCAAACACGAAGTAAAACAAGAGCGGAGACCACCACCAGCGCACGACCTCCACCAGCGCCCGCCTCGTCTTGCTCCCCGTCCATATCGTCGTCGGGCGATGACTTTGCTACGGCGCCCGACACAGACGGATCCAGCGACGAGAGCGGGCCGCCGCCGCCGCCGCCGCCACGACCACCTGCGCGACGAGGGCGGCCACCGCTGCCGGCACGCTTGGGGCCCGCGGGACATCCTGCCCCGCCCACGGCTCCCGCTGCCGGTGGTGTAGTGCGTCGCATGCGATGGACTCAGCAAATTAATGAGAACTGCATGCGCGCCTACTACGAGGCTACAGAGGGGGGAACCCGACTAACCGCGTACCGTTCTAGGATTCTGCCTCTGTTTCAGGCTCTTGAACCCGCCATCGCCGTATCGGAGCAACGACTAGCGGATCAGGTGCGGGTCATTCTACGTTCTAAGCGTTTGGATGACTCGACACTTGATCGGCTTCGCCTGCAGGCTCTCTCGACTCGCGCAGCTGCCACCTCGGCGCGGGACCAGCCCGCCACGTCGCCGGATCCGGTGCCGACACCCGACCTGGCACCGGGGGCGCCGCGGGTTGATCCCAGTGCCGATGAGGAGTATTTTGCGAGTCAGAGTGTAAGTACTGCAACTGATGAGCATCTGAGGAGGACTTTGGAAGAGGCGATTATGGAATATCGCTCCACACCCAATTCTAGGCCACGGTTACCACGTTTGCCCATGAATAGACGCAATCTAGCGTTAATGGGAGCCCTAAACGCTTTACTGGAGCCGTACATACGGTCCAGTAAAGATTTGGAGGATACGCACTCGATCATGTACTGCGGGGCCATCGCGGCGTGCCGTGTTGCTCGAGTCAAGTTTCCGGACTCTGACCGTGCACCTAGGACCGCCGGGGGTGTCCCCGCATGGCAAGTGCGGATCGAGCGTCGTATCGACTCGTTTAGGACCCTCATTGCAAAGCTGATCTGTTTCAGGGGGGGCAATAACCGCCCCCGAGTAATGCGCTTTGTGAACCAGGCGTTTGCGGGAACGGGCATCATGCCCTGCGACTACATGGCCAACCTCACAGAGCGCATTGACTTCCTGAAGCAGAAAGTCTATGCATGGGCAAGCCGTATCCGCCGCTACAGAGAGCGTGTGGATCGATTTCAACAGAACCGCCTCTTCCAAAGTGACCAAAGGAAGTTATACCGAAGGTGGGAGGGAACCGATCATCATTTGTCGGACGAGCATCTACCGGATGCTACTGCCATGACTGATTTCTGGCGTAGCATCTGGTCGGTGCCCGTCGGACACATCGAGGGCGATTGGATGAACGTTGTTGAACGTGAGTGCGAGAGCATCGAACCTATGGAGGCAGTTGTCATCAGCCCCGATGACGTAAGCTGTGCCATCCGACCTGCCCAGAACTGGAAAAGTCCTGGACCGGACGGATTGCACAACTTCTGGCTAAAATGGTTTCGGTGCTCCCACTCGCGATTGGCAGCGCAATTCCAACAAGCCATTGAGCTTGGTTCCCTGCCTCCTTCCTTAACAACAGGTGTAACCTTCCTGCTCTATAAGTCTGGTAGTACCACGGAACCGAAAAACTACCGACCCATCACGTGCTTGCCTACACTCTACAAGCTCCTTACATCCATTTTGAGAGCAAAAATTAACACGCACATTGTTGCGAACAATGTTCTGGCCTCTGCTCAAAATGGATGTAGGGTTGGGTCCCGTGGTACTAAAGAGCTCCTCCTCATCGACATGACCATTTGCCAGCAAGTCCGGCGTGACAAAGGGGCCCTCTCCGCCGCTTGGATTGACTACAAGAAGGCCTATGATTCGGTGCCCCATTCATGGTTGAAGAGGGTCTTGGAGCTGTATAAAGTTGATGCAGCTTTAAGATCCTTTCTCGGTGCGTGTATGGGGCAGTGGACCACAGTCCTTCGTCAACCAGGAGGCGGAGATGACCCCTCTGGCCCGCAGGACTTCATAAGGATCGAGCGAGGCATATTCCAGGGTGACAGTCTGAGTCCCTTATGGTTCTGCCTAGCTCTGAACCCCCTCAGCACCCTGCTGAAGGATTCAGGACTAGGTTGTCGGCTTCGGAGAGAGGGTGAAGTCATTTCTCACCTTCTGTACATGGATGATCTCAAATTATTTGCGCCAAATAGCCAAGACTTGTTGGAGCTACTGCGAACCACAGAAGTTTTCAGTAGTGCCATCAATATGGAGTTTGGTGTCGATAAGTGTGCGGTTATGCATGTGCAGCAGGGGAAAGTAGTAAATTCAACAAATTTACAGCTTTCTGAGACAATGTCGTTCAGATCTATCTCGGAAGCAGAAACCTATAAATACCTTGGTATGTCACAGTCTTTGGGTATTGAAGATATGGGAATTAGACAGGCGGTGAAGGAGCGCTTTTTCAGCCGGCTCACAAAAGTACTTAACAGTCTTTTGTCAGGAGGCAACAAAGTGCGCGCCTTCAACGCCTGGGTAATGCCCATACTCACATACTCCTTTGGCATACTAAGGTGGACTCAGACCGAGCTGGACGCCCTGGATCGAAGGGTCCGTACACTGCTTACCGCACATCGAATGCTACACCCGCGCTCATCAGTTATGAGATTGTACATCCCGCGGAGGTGTGGGGGCCGCGGCTTCTTAAATGCCAAAAACCTCCACAACCACGAGGTGTACAATCTTAGAAACTATTTTCTTAACAATGAGTGCGGGATGCATCGTGATGTGGTGGCAGTTGACCGGAACCTCACGCCGCTCTCCTTGGCAAAAGAGAACTGGCGCAGACCTGTGGTACTAAGCACCGAGGACCGCAAGGCGGTATGGAAGAGCAAGGAGCTACACGGGCGGTTCTACAAGTCCCTCACGGGACCTGACGTAGATCTGCTCGCGTCGGTGAACTGGCTACGATTCGGGGACCTCTTCGGAGAAACCGAGGGTTTTGCCTGTGCAATTGCTGACGAGGTTATCATGACGAATAACTACCGGAAATATATCCTGAAGGACGGTACGGTCGACATTTGTCGGGCATGCCGCCGTCCCGGTGAGTCACTCAGGCATATTATTTCCGGTTGTTCTCAGATTGCTAACACCGAGTACTTGCACAGACATAACCTCGTAGCCAGTATTATACACCAGCAGCTTGCTCTTCAATACGGCCTTGTGGACGTCGAAGTGCCATACTATAAGTACACAACTGCACCAGTTCTCGAAAATGGTCGTGCCATGCTCTACTGGGATCGACCTATCATCACGGACAGGACTATTGTAGCCAATAAGCCTGATATCGTGCTGGTAGATCGATCGCAGCGCCGGGCTGTGCTCGTCGACGTCACCATCCCCCATGATGAGAATCTCGTGAAGGCCGAAAAGGACAAGTCCAGTAAGTACCTAGACTTGGCCCACGAGATAACCGCCATGTGGGATGTTGACTCGACGATCATAGTCCCGATAGTCGTTACAGCGAACGGTTTAATAGCGAAGAGTCTCGACCAACATCTTAAGAGTCTCTCGCTAGATGGCTGGATCAAGGGTCAGATGCAGAAGGCGGTAATCCTAGACACGGCGCGGATAGTCCGTCGGTTCCTCTCCCTGCGACCTTAACCACCGGCAGCTTGGGCCCGCCCCGTTGCCGGCGGCACCCTAGGTTAGGTTTTTATAATGTGTTTATATTTTATATTGATTTTGTATGTTGTATTGTATTTTACTTTTATAACCATATTATAACAACCTAGCCTAAGAAAATATTTAAATAAAGGAGATAATAATAAATAAATAAATATCTTGGGACATCTTACACAAATCGACCTAGTCCCACGGTAAGCTCAATTAAGGCTTGTGATGTGGGTACCAGGCGACGATATATATAATAGATAGATACATGTAGATACTTAAATACATACACAACCATGACCAAGGAACAAATATTTGTGATAAATAAATACACAAATAATGTCCTCGCCGGGATTCGAACCCGGAACCTCCAGCTTCGTAGGCAGGGTCACTACCAACTAGGCTACGGAGGCTGATAATTCATTATTTAACGTAGAAATTGATACTAGAGATAAAAAGGAAGGTAATACTAGAGATTGTTCTGGACATAATTATGAGGGATTGACAAAAACATATCGATGTAATAATTGTTATTGATACTTTGAAAGCAGTTGTACAATAACCTACCTAGTGAAATTAAAGATTGCCAAATAATAAAAACATTTAAAACAAGATTTACTTAAAAAATAAATATATACTAACTGTTATCGAATAGCTGGATGTAAATATGTATAAGATTTTGCTTTCGTTTAAGCTCATTGTAAGTGAATTTTTGTTTCTTAATTAGTAATTATTATTCACCTAAAGCGGATCGTCAGAAATGATATGAGTTCAATGAAAAAAATATAAAAAATAACCGTATAATGTAATGTCAAAAGTATTGAGGAATACAGTTTAAAATAAATGAATATTACTGTATAGTGTCGTCTAGATTAGCCATAATGAGTGACCAACGACCATGTAATATTTAGTTCATGAAATATAAATTGGTAACTTTCTACCTACATTATAGAAAAATTAAACATTCAATTTATATTTCTCGAACTATACACTCACATGCTAGGCGTCTAACACTAGTAAAAAATACTACCAAAAACAATGCAATTGTGCCACGAACTTTGGATAAAATTGGACATCTGTCTCTGTTACTCCCAAGAGGGCGTCATCGGGGTGACTGAGACAAAAACCCGAAATTTACTAATTTCGAATTTCGAGCTAGTCATACAGGAGCCTAAATTCCTGTCAACATTTTGTGCCGTTTTTATGAACAGTTGTCATTATTTGAATTTAACAAAGAACAACTAACGCCATCTATCGATCATGAACTAAAGCAGTTTAATGACGGGTATAGTAAAGTTATCAACAAAAATAATAAATTGAGGGTACCTAATACCAACCTAATAATAATGTTTTCTTTCTCTACCCGGTCTAACAAACCTCCGTCAAAACTTTGTATCAATTTAATTAAAAAATCCCGTTTAATCCCAAAAGACTATTTCAACATTAAAATATCATTAGTTTAACAAGCAGTACCTTTATAAGCAGTATATAGTTCGTTTTGATTAATCGTCGTGAAAAATGCCGAAATTCTATGATTTTGTTGTTCAAGAACGTAAAGTAATGTCACCTTGCCAAAGTATAAATTTCTGTTTTAAATCCCTCTTTCATGTGATTGTGTTTGCATATAATATTATGGTGCATGTAGTTGCATTAATAATTTTCGAAGGAGTTAGTGATCACCCTGTGTATAAGATACGAGAATTAAACGATTTTAAGTTCGTCTATCTGACGAATTGGAATTTCGTAAGTATTGTGTTGTATTCTATTCAGACCATTTTCCTTAAATCGACGTCAAACGTAGCTAATTTGTGTCCCAACGCTGGCCCAATACTTGTTGGGAACTTTTTATATATCCTTAAATTTTAGATGCAGTTATAATTATGAAGGGTCCACGGATAAAACATGTCCAGTGCTTAAAAAAATCAGGGCAAATTCACACCTTATTCTGTTTAAAGTAAGATGGGTTTTCTTTCTGTAATTTGAATTGACTAGACATGTTCTTTCCGTAGACCCTTCATATGCACCTGCATATTGCTCACGATGTTTTCCTTTACCGAAAAGCACTTCTGAATATCAGTGATATATCGTACACAACTTCTTTAAAATTGAAATTTCGTAAGTAAGTATTTAAACTTTGGCATCACCTAATTGCGACCGTAAGCTTAGGTGGAAAAGTCTATGTGCAGCAGTGGGCTTAAATATACTGATGATGATACTGTTAGAATAAATTGGATTTTTAACCAGCTTCAAAAAAAAGGTTCTCAATTCGACACATTTTTTTGTATGTATACATACATACATCATCAGCCTATCTCAGTCCACTGCTGGGCGTAGGCCTCTTCTACTAATTATGCGTATCTATAGACGCATTAGGAGGTACATGCCCATAATAGCCACACTGGGCAAGCGGATTGGCGATCGCAGTAATGTGTCCACTATGATGACGCTGCTGCCCATCAACAATCAAATCAAAGAATGGTCAGTGACACTTTAATACATTAGTCGACTCTTACGACTCCCTCGGGAAGTGTTGGGATGGTGACAAATGTGTGCTTACTGTTACTGCCGTCACCACACGGAATTTTGTATGTATGTTTAACCGATATTCAAGTTTTATTTTAATCGAACGGATATCACCTTGAGATTATCCGGTTGACACCAAGTTTCTTCTCGGAGAATTCGGGTTAAGTCGGTTTTATTTTTTTTTAATTGGTGGTATTTTAAAATACTATAGTTACATTCACTGTAAAGTTACTTCGTTTAATTTTGGAGGTTAGTTTATATCAAAATTACGATTATACTGGTTCTTTAATGTACTTAAAAGACCTGTCATGACCTATACGACCTGTTATCAGCTCAGATAGCTAGAATTCCAATGCAATTGTAGAACCAAAATGCCTTACGAACATTTAATTTTGCATACGATTAAGGTCCCTATTGTAAAGCGAATACTTCCTATAATAGTATGAAAATTACTGAAGCTTTGATGCATTGTTATTCTCAGGTATATATGGCCTGATGCATGTCTGATGGCTTTTGAAGAATAAAGGGAAAAGGCGTATGTATTTAGTTACATAATGGCGTTTAAGTTGTTTAGTTTTGTAGCTGTTCTTTACTAATTATATAAGGTTACGGTGTGATCCAAAGAATTCTGATATAGGCACTGGAGTGCGATTTTTGAATTGCACCGATGATATTGAGATCACTGACTAAAATTATCACCTGTGATTTCATGTCACTGTTTCCCAAATGCCGTATTTTTGATTCTCACACATGAATGTAGGATTAATATGGATTTGACAACGTTATAATAATAGCAAGAACGAAAGGGATGGTCTTATGAAACTTTTTACTAGTGGAAGTGAAAAGGAACGATAATCGTCCGTCCTTATCACTGTGCCACTATTTTTTGTGTGTGTGTGCATTAGATGCTAAATGTAAGGCCGTGGTCTCCTATTTTATGCTATACGCGGCGTCTGACGTTAGCGTCAACGTTCAATTCCGCTCCTATCGACGTCCGAATGCAACGCACAGCGTCAGCGGTCAATACGTCCGCCGCAGAGATGTTAAGTTACGAACAGGAGATCCGACTGCATCACTATTTTTTCCCAACATTTTCCCAACACTTCGGAGGGCATCAGTAATAAAAAACGTCGTACGAGACACGTGCAACAAGGAAATTCGAAGCGAGTGGCGATGTTTCAATCGACACGAGTTCAGTTTTTTCGCACTTGTATCGTAATGTACTATTTTAGTACAGATGGTGCTTTTTACGCGCTAGTGCGAAAAGTGGTTCATTTTATCAAAATCTTTGGCGCCATATGTACCTTTGTACGATACACGTACTATTTTATGATTATTTTCACATTTATCATACAGTGCATTGAAAAATTTCATAGATTCTATTAATAACTCGTCTTTTTCTTTATTCAAATTCAAAAATATTTAATTTCGACCAACAAGGATCATATTAAAGTTAGTAACAATTTCTTAGCCCAAAGTTAGCAAATATTGCAACTAGCAAATATAAAATACGAATAACATAAAATACTGATGACAGCAGTATAGCATAGAATAGTACTTAGTAAGGCTTGCAGTATAGCATAGTACTTAGTAAGGCTTGACTGTCACTACATGGATCATATGACAATGATTCTCTTACTGATAATCAAACCTCTCCGCAAATTTATTACCTACACTGATCATATGATATTTTGTTTGACGCGAGAGAAGATGTTTACGCTGCAATGGTTCGAAAAGACTAGAGACGCGGCGCACAGCTTTTGTATGCGGCGTGCGACGTCAAGACGCGAACGTCGACATGTGAAAGAGACCACAACAATGCATCTCTATAGTGAGCATTCAGACGCCGCGTACGGCGTGACGCGACGCCGCGTGCGGCGTGAAATAGGAGACCACGGCCTAAGTGCCAGACAAATGCGTTGAATACGTCACTAAGTGCCACACACACAAGTATCTTCTTAGTAGTAAGTGACTATGTCTATCCCTCGTAGTGGCACACTATGTGCGGCCCCTCGTTCTCACACGTTCTTTACCAACATGCAGAAATTGTACAATGTCAGTCATAGACAATTATCCTGTTACGTACCTTTTTGCGCAGAAGTAGTAGTGTTGCCCTTAGTATAGGTTTTTATTTTTCATACTACCTATAACTAATTTAGGTTCTGTCAAAACGGTCGAACGTAAAACGGAGTGTCAATATCATTTGAAAAGAAAACTAAAGTTTTGAAAGATTGCAGATGTCACTAAGTAAACTGTCAAAAATAGTCACACGGTGATTTCAAATCGACTGGGTGGGGGCACTCGTAAAGCCATAATCACAGGTATGACAATTCTAGTCACCGATGACATTTCAAAAATACGAACTCAAGGGAAATCACTTGTTTTCGGTGAGAATAAGTCACTGGTGAAATTCAAAAATCGCACCCCTTAGTTCACCGCGAGCTACTAAGCTATGAACTGTCGGCTAAAAACAAGCACAAAAGATACGCAATCCCGTGTATATAAAAAAGACACGGCGATACTCGCCCGGCGATGCTAGCTGGGCGAGTATCGCCGTGTCTCTTTTTTTACACGGGAGTGCGTATCTTTTGTTCGTGTTTATAGCCCATAGTTCAGAAGCACAAAAAATACGCACTCCCGTGTAAATAAAAGAGACACGGCGATACTCGCCCGACTATCAGCTATCACCGCCGGGCGACTATCGACGTGTCTCTTTTTTTTTACACGGGAGTGCGTATCTTTTGTTCGTGTTTGTAGCCGATAGTTCATAGCTTAGTAGCTCGCGGCGAGACCAGTGTCATAGGTACAGAAACAATAAAGCTGTTTGTTATCTAGTTTTATATAACAGATAGTGAAATCTCCGTTAAGTACCTATCTTTGCAAATTGGGGTCATAGACTTTAGATTAAACTTTAATTAAAACGAAAGTGGGCGTTTTGCACACGTTAACTTTTATTTAACTTTTCAACTTGTCGCTTTACCGCCCTAGTGCAGTAAAAACAGCATGCGAGGACACAGTATATGTTTTCTTTATGTATTCGGCTCGTGATATAGAATCGCCAGATATATCGGGGTGGCCAGCAGGGTGCTCAAAAATATGTGAGCAGCTGGATTAGCCAAAATGCCATTCAGTATGCTAAGCACATGATTGGCGCGACAGTATCTCGCCGCGAGATAGTCTATCCGTCCCTCTTTTGTTAATATAGCTAGTGATGGACGGGAGATCTATCTCGCGGTGACATACTGTCGCACCCATCATGTGCTAAGCCTGCTGTAATCGCTAACCCGCTTGTCCACCGTGGAGACTATAGGCATATACCTCCTAATGTGTCCGTACGCTTGTAGGAGAGGGCTTTGTCCAGCAGTGGACTGGTTATAGGCTAATGATGTGATCATCATCATCAGTCAATGATAATCCACTGCTGGACGTAGGCCTCTCCTATTAACTATACGTATAAACGCATTAGGAGGGAAATACCCATAACCGCCACGCTGGGCAAGCGGATTGGCGATCGCAGTAATGTCTCCACTATGATGACGCCGCTGCCCATCATCAATCTTTTATCAAATAATGGTCAGTGACACTTCAATCCCTTAGTCGACTCTTACGACACCCGCAGGAGGAGTTGGAGTGGTGACAAATGTATGATGTGAAGATGAAATTAAAACACAAGGAAATACCTCTCAAAGATTCGCGTTGATTTAATTTAATTTAGATACCACTATTTGTCCTACTTTTCACACTGACCTATGTGTAGGTAGATAAGTAAATATATAAATATAATTTGACTGAATTCTGGCAATAAACGTACAAGTATGTTTACATATATCACTTTTTATTTGTGTTAGAGAACGTATATTGCCATTAGGTTTATTGTTTACCTTTAACTTTTGTGAAATTGATAGCATACTTTACTTTCATTCTGTTATTGCGTTAGTTCCATACCTATGTAAATCGATTTATTTAATTGTTTGTAGCACTTTATTGATTAGTTTTATCCATATTTCCGTTATTTATTAGTAATGATTGAACCTAGCCCTGAGGCTATTTGGATGTATAAATGAATATCTTGAGACATCTTACACAAATCGACCTAGTCCCACGGTAAGCTCAATCAAGGCTTGTGATGTGGGTACCAAGCGACTATATATATAACTAGCAGTTACCCGCGGCTTCGCCCGCGTACTAACATCTATTCACTGCGTGTTAATGTTTTCCCGCGATTATCGCACGTTTGCCTTAACCGATTTAAGTGTGGCGGATGGTGCTTTTACCCGTGGTTCGGCTGCGTTCTATAAATTTTTATCACGGTCGTATTAAACTTAATGCCTAAATTCAAGATGGCGAACTTTTCTTGCAATTTTGACTTAAAATTCCATATGAAGAACTTTATTATCTCCAGGACCAGGGGTTTAGGCTGTGCGTGGATCTTTGTCAGGGAGCTTCTTCTTTTATGTATATAGATAGATAGATTATCAAATTCCATCCCATAACAGGGTAAGCGGTGTTACACGTCCGCCTTGTTAGATTTTAAAATCGTTATTGTTTTCGTGAACAATGACTTGATAAACCGTGGAATCGATATCCATGTTGATTTTTACTGTTTGCCCCTTTTACAACATTCAAGGATTGATTTCTCAAAAACTTAAAACACATCTTTACTCATTTATGTTTAGGGATACTCCTGTGAAATTTGGGATGAAATAGGTATTTTAATTGATCAAGTTTCGCCATACAAACCCTGGACCCCTATCGCAACCCCTAGGGAGTGGATTTTGACCTAACCATTTTTAGAGCTTCCCTACACCCTCAAAGAAACCTACGCACTATATTTGGAATCTCTAGAACCATAAATGAACATGATATATAATTAAATAATAAAATTATATTGATATTTTTCGAAATTTACCCCATTACACCGTGTACATAGTATTTCACGTCCGCCGCGTTAAAATTAAAAATCGTTATTGTATTCGTGATCTACGTCCCGATAAACCATAGAAACGATACCCAACTTGATTTTTTCACTTCGTCGCCCTTTTTACCTTTTTCCGGGGGTTGAATTTTCAAAAAACCTTTAACATACCTTTACTCAATTATTTTAAAGAATACTTTTGCGAAGTTTCGGATCAAATAGTTCAACTAATCTTATTTCGCCATACAAACTTTGGACCCCCATTTCAACCCCTTAGAAGGTGAATTTTGTAAAATCCTTTCTTAGTGCTCGTCTATACCATAAAAGGAACCTACGTGCCAAATTTGGAGTCTATAGGACCAGGGGTTTAGGCTGTGCGTGCATCTTTATAAGGGAGCTTCTTCTTTTATATATATAGACTAGCTTTTGCCCGCGGCTTCGCACGCGTAGATTTTGGACTTCTATGAAAAAAAAATATTTTCAACCGACTTCAAAAAAGAAGGAGGTTACCATTTCGATTGTATGTAGTTATGTATTATGCATGTTACACGGTTTCCTGCAAATAATGAATCCTATTTTGTTTTTGTTTTTCAGGAGATTCAAAAGTGGCCGAAATAAGTTTAATATTTGTGATATTTTTTTTGGGTTTCGCCTTGACTTGTCGACAATCATTTAATCGAATGATGTTTAAAAAACAACGGTTCATGTATTTTCATTTCATCGACAAGTCATTCTGTCGAAGAATAGTTTTCAGTAAATTTTAATCAGGGAATTTTGAATAGTGCTTGAGGTTTTCCTTTACGGGTTCTTATTTTAGTTTGATTTAAATTTAGTAATAATTATTCCGCAGTTCTAAACTAACCCTGAATCTACTTTGTTAGCTGTTTGCTTATGTGTGGGGTCACAGTTGTAACCTAACTTAAACATATTTTAAAAGCCGTTCGTTTCTATGTGGGGTCGCACTGGTCGCAGTTCTAACTAAACCTAAACCTACTTTGATAGCCGTTTGCTTTTGTGTGGGGTCGCAGTTCTAACCTAAACTAAACCTACTTTGATAGCCGTTTGCTTTTGTGTGGGGTCGCAGCTCTAACCTAAACTAAACATACTTTGATAGCCGTTTGCTTTTGTGAGGGGTTGCAGTTCTAACCTAACCTAAGCCTTCTTTGATAGCTGTTTGCTTATGTGTGCGGTCACAGTTTTACCCTCACATAAACCTATTTTAATAGCCGTTCGTTTCTGTGTGGGGTCGCACTGGTCGCAGTTCTTACTTAACCTACTTTCAAAGCCGTTCGTTGCTGTGTGGGGTTACTATTCAAACCTAACCTGAACCTCCTTTGATAGTCGTTCGTTTCTGTGTGGAGTCGCATTTCTAATCTAACCCAAAACTTACTTTGATAGCCGTTCGTTTTTGTGTGGGGTCGAAGTTCTGGGTAAGTAATATAACGTATACGAACTTATGCTATATTAATCATAATGTATAAATTCAGTTTGTATAAATGTATAATGCCTAACGTGTAATAAATATAACGTATAAAAGGTATAATTATTAAATGAATAATTGTAAAATGTATAATGAACGTAACATATAATATCGTTTACGATAATGATTAATTGGTATAACATTGAAATAATCTAATATACAAAACAACTATCTTACACAAAATATAAGCCCCTACATTTTTTTTATAATTAAACTATAGAATTATCATTATATTTCATTTGAATTGATTTACTATTTATCCGTTTATTAAGCCGTATCCGTATAGGAAGCGATTTAGACCTGGGAACCGGTCGACGAAGCCCCGCTGCGCGGGGCTTCTATTTCTGCTCTAAGGGATAAAAGGTACCTAACGAACCTATCCAGGTTAGAGTAGGGGATGTACAAATTTATTTTTTAATGCGGGGGGCTCCGCCCCCCGAGCCCCCCTTGTGGGGGGCTACGCCCCCCCGTCCCCCCTTTTTTTGGTTTCGCAAGGATGACGATGCGTAAACAATGAATTAAAAGTAAGTAAGTCTTTTATTTATCCGGGAAACTACGCTCGAAACCTAACCAATCCAAGTCGGTTTTACCCTGATTTATTACTTGGATTGCTTAGGTTTCGAGGCTAGAACGGATTGAAAAGGGTAAGTAATATAACGTATACCTTTTTGTAGAACTTAACCTAACTTTCTTACTTTTCTGGCAGTTATATTTATATCGTTATATCAGATGTTAGTATATGTTTTAACTTTTATACCTTTATATTGATATATGAAACGGAATTCGTTAATATGTACGTTAGACTAAACAACGGTATATATTATTAACGTTATATTATTTTTGTATTATACTATTTGGAAATAGATGTTTAATACATTATACCTAACGTTAGTATACGTTATGAACGTTTGTAAACTGTAATTATACTAAAAGTGCGTATTCATTATGATACGCACCCCGAAGTTCTAACCTTTCCTAAACCTAAGTAGAATCTTACCTTATTACATTCTGTTTGAAGTCTGTTTCGTTGAACAGCATATTGGTATGACATAATTAAATACTTAATTGCAAATAAACTACACGAATTAGAAAGCTAAATTTACAGTGAGGCGGCCCACGTACCCGCGCTGCTTATACATATACTGTCCGCGAGCTGTCAAACAAACATTTGAAATTCGTTCGCTTTGAATCATATGTCACCATGTAAAATTGTAGATATTTTTAACGAACAAACAAATTAATATGGTTTTGCCTAGACTTAAAAAATAAAACCTCACAATGACCTTTTATGTAGCAAACTGCATTACTTACCAAAATGTAATATTAAAAGTATCTACGTATTCATCGTACCTATGTTACTCGTATATAACATGGTATGTAGATAAGTACCTACATCTTCATTGGCAAGAACACTTCTATGAAGTTTTGAATTAAATAGCCCAACGAATCTGGTTCCTTCTTACAAACTTTAACCTTCCATTTAACCCCCATGGGGAATGAATTTTCAAAAAACCTGAAACACGTGTTTACTTATTTATTGTTAAAAACATTCATGTGAAGTTTCGAATAAAATAGCCTAACTAATCTTATTTCCCCATACAAACTTTAACCCTCCATTTAACCCCCATAGGGAATGAATTTTCAAAAAACCTGAAATACGTGTTGACTTATTTATTGTTAAAAACATTCATGTGAAGTTTCGAATAAAATAGCCCAACCAATCTTATTTCGCCATACAAACTTTAACCCTCCATTTAACCCCTTTTAGGGATGAATTTTCAAAAAATCTGAAACATGTGTTAACTTATTTATTATTAAAAACATTCCTGTGAAGTTTCGAATAAAATAGCCCAACTAATCTTATTTCCCCATACAAACTTTAACCCTCCATTTAACCCCCATAGGGAATGAATTTCCAAAAAACCTGAAATACGTGTTTACTTATTTATTGTTAAAAACATTCATGTGAAGTTTCGAATAAAATAGCCTAACTAATCTTATTTCCCCATACAAACTTTAACCCTCCATTTAACCCCCATAGGGAATGAATTTTCAAAAAACCTGAAATACGTGTTGACTTATTTATTGTTAAAAACATTCATGTGAAGTTTCGAATAAAATAGCCCAACCAATCTTATTTCGCCATACAAACTTTAACCCTCCATTTAACCCCTTTTAGGGATGAATTTTCAAAAAATCTGAAACATGTGTTAACTTATTTATTATTAAAAACATTCCTGTGAAGTTTCGAATAAAATAGCCCAACTAATCTTATTTCCCCATACAAACTTTAACCCTCCATTTAACCCCCATAGGGAATGAATTTCCAAAAAACCTGAAATACGTGTTTACTTATTTATTGTTAAAAACATTCATGTGAAGTTTCGAATAAAATAGCCCAACCAATCTTATTTCCCCATACAAACTTTAACCCTCCATTTAACCCCTTTAAGGGATGAATTTTCAAAAAATCTGAAACATGTGTTTACTTATTTATTATTAAAAACATTCCTGTGAAGTTTCGAATAAAATAGCCCAACTAATCTTATTTCCCCATACAAACTTTAACCCTCCATTTAACCCCCATAGGGAATGAATTTTTAAAAAACCTGAAATACGTGTTGACTTATTTATTGTTAAAAATATTCATGTGAAGTTTCGAATAAAATAGCCCAACCAATCTTATTTCCCCATACAAACTTTAACCCTCCATTTAACCCCTTTAAGGGATGAATTTTCAAAAAACCTGAAACATGTATTTACTTATTTATTATTAAAAACATTCCTGTGAAGTTTCGAATTAAATAGCCCAACTAATCTTATTTCCCCATACAAACTTTAACCCCCCATTTAACCCCTTTACGGGATGAATTTTCAAAAATCCGTTCTTAGTGCGCCTCTAAACATTATAAAGAATGTACATGCCAAGTTTGAACTCTCTAGAACCAGCGGTTTGGGCTGTGCGTTGATTTAAGTCAGTCAGTCAGTCAGTCAGTCAGGACATTGCCGTTTATATATATAGATAAAAGATAAATAATAAAATTATTTTGATATTTTTCGAATTTTACCCCATTACACCATAACCGTGTACATAGTATTTCACGTCCGCCGCGTTAAAATTAAAAATCGTTATTGTATTCGTGATCTACGTCCCTATAAACCATAGAAACTATACCCAACTTGATTTTTTCACTTCGTCACCCTTTTTACCTTTTTCCGGGGGTTGAATTTTCAAAAAACCTTTAACATACCTTTACTTAATTACTTTAAAGAATAGTTTTGCGAAGTTTCGGATCAAATAGTTCAACTAATCTTATTTCGCCATACAAACTTTGGACCCCCATTTCAACCCCTTAGAAGGTGAATTTTGTAAAATCCTTTCTTAATGCTCGTCTACACCATAAAAGGAACCTACGTGCCAAATTTGGAGTCTATAGGACCAGGAGTTTAGGCTGTGCGTGCATCTTTATAAGGGAGCTTCTTCTTTTATATGTATAGATAAAAGATAAATAATAAAATTATATTGATATTTTTCGAATTTTACCCCATTATACCATAACCGTGTACATAGTATTTCACGTCCGCCGCGTTAAAATTAAAAATCGTTATTGTATTCGTGATCTACGTCCCGATAAACCATAGAAACGATACCCAACTTGATTTTTTCACTTCGTCACCCTTTTTACCTTTTTCCGGGGGTTGAATTTTCAAAAAACCTTTAACATACCTTTACTCAATTACTTTAAAGAATACTTTTGCGAAGTTTCGGATCAAATAGTTCAACTAATCTTATTTCGCCATACAAACTTTGGACCCCCATTTCAACCCCTTAGAAGGTGAATTTTGTAAAAACCTTTCTTAGTGCTCGTCTACACCATAAAAGGAACCTACGTGCCAAATTTGGAGTCTATAGGACCAGGGGTTTAGGCTGTGCGTGCATCTTTATAAGGGAGCTTCTTCTTTTATATATATAGATAAAAGATAAATAATAAAATTATATTGATATTTTTCGAATTTTACCCCATTAAACCATAACCGTGTACATAGTATTTCACGTCCACCGCGTTAAAATTAAAAATCGTTATTGTATTCGTGATCTACGTCCCGATAAACCATAGAAACGATACCCAACTTGATTTTTTTCACTTCGTCACCCTTTTTACCTTTTTCTGGGGGTTGAATTTTCAAAAAAACCTTTAACATACCTTTACTCAATTACTCTAAAGAATACTTTTGCGAAGTTTCGGATCAAATAGTTCAACTAATCTTATTTCGCCATACAAACTTTGGACCCCCATTTCAACCCCTTAGAAGGTGAATTTTGTAAAATCCTTTCTTAATGCTCGTCTACACCATAAAAGGAACCTGCGTGCCAAATTTGGAGTCTATAGGACCAGGGGTTTAGGCTGTGCGTGCATCTTTATAAGGGAGCTTCTTCTTTTATATATATAGATGGATACATACATATAGATACTTAAATACATAGACAGCCATGACCAAGGAACAAATATTTGTGGTAAATAAATACACAGATAATGCCCTCGCCGGGATTCGAACCCGGAACCTCCAGCTTCGTAGGCTGAGTCACTACCAACTAGGCTACAGAGGCTGACGATTTATGGATCTTAAAAGCGTCTTAAATAAAAAGTCGGAAGTTGTTGAAACATTCATTAAGCTGGATATTCATTTTTACATAATTTTCGGACAAATTATGGAGCAGTTATCTTCTAAAATTAAAAAATCATACCCACCTTACGAGTAGGGTACCTACTCGAAAAAAAATATTTTTTATTCTACCACTTTGTAATATGTACGTACCTATACCTATACGAAATTGCAAGTTTCTAGTAATAATAATAACGGTCTGAGCTATGCTGCGGACAGACAGACAGATGGACATGGCGATACTATAAGGATTCCTAGTTCACTAGGGAACCCTAAATCATTTAACTAAAATGCTAGAAAAAACATGTTTACAATTCTGCGTCTGATCGTATTAGGTGCCGATTTCTAAGAATGAACTTTTCACAGTTTTAACGTCCATAATATAAGAGTCCTTTCTAAACTGTCCAAATTTCATTCTTAAGGTGCGGTTAAACTAAAAGAGCATTCGCTGTTCTAACCTTCTCTAATTTAGAGTGGGAACTCTACGAAATTCGATCGGTACACAAAACGTGATTGGTTGATTTCGTAAAACGGCGCAAGAACAGCGAATGCCCTTTTTGTTTAAACACACCTTTAGAAATAGGTAACTAGGTATAGACGTAATTTTAAGGTACATTTAATTTCAGAAATTATTAAGACCACATACATGTTATAAATATATTACGATACGAGTGTGATATAGCAATCAAAGGGTTAACACTCTTGCGATACATACATTTGTAAATCGAACGTTATATATGATTAAGATAAATATACGACGACAGGGTTACCAGCATTCGCTGAAAGGGTAATATTCAGGATTTCTAAAACAATGCATAATCTAACGTACCTAGAGTAGCGCCAGTAGAAAACTAAAACAATTCTAAAACAATGCATAATCTAACGTACCTAGAGTAGCGCCAGTAAAAAAAATTAAACAAACAATTCAACATAATCATGCCCTTTCAGAACACAATCTGGGTCTAAAACCTAAAATTTTATTTAAAATTTTCAATATTTATTAGTGTTGCACGATACGTTTAAACTATGATTACGTTTTGAGTAAACTAATCTTTTCAACTATCTTGCTGTGCCCTTGCCCTGCACATGATAACTAGTCTTAATTCCATCTTGTAAATTGTAACGTGCCTAGCAATAAATGTTTTTGACTTTGACTTTATGTATCAAAGACAACAAATGCCACTGAAAGTCAGCCATCCTCGTTAATTTCCTTGTCTATTGGCGAACAATATTATTAAATGCACTGAGGGTTTTTGATGCATTTTCCTCCACTACGGAGCGGTGAAATGGTATAATCTTCTAAAGTCCATTCATCCTGCTGTCTTATCTAGTAAACAACTTTATAACCTAAAAGTACACTTTTTCTGTTGTAAACTGCCATATTTGCCTATACCAAAATTCCCGAGACCGTATTTGTGCAGTCCGTCCGTAGTGATTAGTAAATTGCTTAATTTTTAATCAAGGAAACAGCAGTTTACCTACAACAGAAAACGTGTACTAGGTTAGAAAGTTGTTTACTAAGACGTTGAAGTTGTTTGTTTGTATAAGACAACTAAGGATGAATGGACCGTAATACTAACTAAGAGTATAATCAAGAAATACGGAATTCGGACAACGCACATGGCAACCCAGCGACCCCGGCGTTTAAATCGTACGTTTATTTTATCTATCTACCCACCGCATCCCAGTTACCAATTACCTCTTATCAAGAGAATACAATAAATAACTTCATATCTACTAAATTAGAAGCAGTTTTCATTGTGATTTCCTAATAAATACGTGAAATTACAAGATAATTTAACCGATCAAGAAAAACAGACTAAAAAACAAAAAATAAAGATTTTGCAATTTCAAATTTGGAATTCGTGCAAAATGGATATCTTATGGAAGGAGAATAACGTTTTTTACAACATTTTGTGCGTTTTGATAACTGAAAACGAGAAATTATTTGATAGGAGTGACGCTAGATTGTATTGGAAAACTGTGTACCACATGTTTTTGATTTTGCACCACGGCTATGTTGTAAATTTTAGTGCTGGTATTAATATGAACAGTGATCAAATGGAAATAAAGAAATTGAAAAAGTTCAGAGTGGCGTATTTAACTGGATGGAATTTCGTAAGTAGCTTATTTGATTTAGAGGTAGAGTAGAGAGAGATATATTTTTTTAACATAATATTAAATTTATTTTCAAAACTACAATTTACTTAACCTAACCTATCTGCCACCTATATCTAAGATTGGCCCTTGTGGCATTGTACCCAGGATGCTGGCGGCATTTCCTCGCTGTATCGCAATACTGATGCGTTGTGCGAGGAAGTCGCCAGCTCTTCGGTCTTTAGTTACGTCAACCAGACGTTTCGCGATCTCAGCAAACAATTTGCGTGCGCTGGGGCCCCATGAACGTAAAGCTTCTACGCCAAACTACATAATTATTATTGTATTATGAATAAGAAAATATAGAAGATATAATAAATATTTAAGTTTATTGAACGTATAAGTGAGTTTTAATTTCTTATTCGTTAATTGATACAGCAATAAATTTTAACTTAAGAAAATGCACTTCCTTAATGTATAGTACAAAAAAATCATATTTTTTAAATAAGTATAAGTATTTATTTGACAAATATTTCAGTGGCCAATTTTTTTTTAGGAGTATGTTTACATTATGTTTACAACACTCGATGAAATGCGAATATTTTGTTATTAAAATATATTTCCTTTTAGTTAGGTATAGGTACTCTTAAAAAGGGTCTTCCAAAAAAAAGGGTTTTTTGGAAGACCCTTTTCGGGAAAATAATCGGGAAAATATTATAGGTAAGTTAAAACTCCTAAAATGTTGAGCTTAAGAAAAAAAAAACTGCTTTATTTTTAATATGTATTCTATATGTATTACACAAAAATTGATAGTTCCCAAAGTAGTCAGTGGTACCCATAGTCTAGGGTCCACCCATCCTCCATAGTCGTTGGAACGGACGACATCGCACGGGTACTTATTAGTCTCGATTCCACCAAACTTTTATTCGAAGAATAATGTCAGTACCTATCAGTAGCCGTACCATTGACTACCATGAGTACGCGGCGTTATTAACACGCGTTTATTTTCTATCCATTATCCAATTATCCATCCCTCTTGTACTTGCGCTGCGACCATACAGGATGGTCCAAACCTTGACGTCAAAAAATTTTTTTTGGGTTCCCTACGTCATGGGCTATCAGAATATACCCCATGTATGTTAGCCGATTTTTTGTAGTTTTCGAGTTATGAATTTCTGAAATTTTTTTTTGAGAAATTCTGGAATGAAGAAATTTATTGATAAAAAAAAAAACTATTGGGTTTTTTTAATATTTTCTTTTTGTAAAAGTATTACTACAAATAAAGCATTTGAGTACTGACAAAAAAATTAGCGTCCTCACTTTGATACCAGTAGGATAAAAAATACCAAATTCAAAATTTTACGTTAAAAATGCATCAAAATAGCATTAATGTACGTAAATAAAAAAAATGAAACATATCCCAAGGATTTTTGGTAATGTAAAGACTGCCCTAGACCTTAAACCTTCGTAAAAGCAAAAAAAAAGTGATACTTAATAATGAGGATTTTTCGGAGTAGTCGGTCAAATAAACTTAAAAGAGCTTAAAATTTTAAAGTAGAAAAAAATGACTTGAATAACTACACAAATTGAGTTTTCGTGGTATTTTCTGTCTTTGTTTATTGATAAGAACAACAAAATAGACGAAATTTCACTTAATTTTATAATTAAAAATTTAGAAGTTTTTTTTAAGTTCATTTGACCGACTACTCCGAAAAATCCTCATTATTAAGTATCACTTTTTTTTGCTTTTACGAAGGTTTAATGTCTAGAGCAGTCTTTACATTACCAAAAATCCTTGGGATATGTTTTATTTTTTTTATTTACGTACATTAATGCTATTTTGATCGTTTTTAGCATAAAATTTTGAATTTGGTATTTTTTATCCTACTTGTATGAAAGTGAACACGCTAATTTTTTTGTCAGTAAATGCTTTATTTGTAGTAATACTTTTACAAAAAGAAACTAGTTAAAAAACCCAACAGTTTTTTTTTATTAAAAACTTTCTTAATTCCAGAATTTGTCAAAAAAATATTTTAAAAAAATTTCATAACTCAAAAACTAAAAAAAATCGGCTAACATACATGGGGTATATTCTGATAGCTCATGACGTGAGGAATCTAAAAAAAAATTTTGGACGTCAAGGTTTGGACCACCCTGTATATAACATGGACGTCTAACGCCAGATCAAAAATGCCCCCAGAAACAATTTTATTGTTCAATTGTGCTAAGATGGGCAGGACATAGCGTTTTCTTAACACCGCGCATATTTCGGCGCAACATCTTTGAGAAATGTTTATAGAATAAAGCCAATTGAAACTTTGATGAACCAATCATAACTATTTTTAAATGGCGGTTTAAGTTTTTATTGGTTGACATTGAAATTCGTTGCCGTGATGCATTAAAGAGAGGGTGACATTGTCAACTAAAATTCAGGACCGTTTTTGAAAGGCAATTTAATATAGCGTGCGGCTTCCATGTTTCATATTCGTAGTACTTGCGTAACATTGGCGCGAGCGAGCCGGATATTAAGTACCTAAACGCGGGTTAATAACATGGTAGGTACACCGATACTATTGTCAAATTACTATTTAGTTTTGACATTACTATCCGAGCCCGAGAGTAAGCGTGTTCATCTAATAAAAGTTTGGTGAAATCGAGCTTCATGGGTTCAAATTCGAATATTCGAAATATAGGTGGGTTTACACCAAACGAGCGTTGCTCATTCTATCCCCACTCTGCGAAATCAACGAATTTCGATGAATTACGTTTTGTCTAACGAAGGATTTCGTAGAGTGGGGATAGAATGAGCATTCGCTCGTTTGGTGTAAACCCACCTTAAGACATTTTTCACCACACTGCTCGTAAACACGCTGTTTGTCCTTCAATTTCAAAGCGCAAAACTGTGTTTTAATCTCTAGAGGTTAAAGTATTTTTTTTTAATCTTCTGTAGACTAAAGCAATAACTTAAACGGCCTGAGAGTGCAATAAGCTTTTTGACGTTTGAACTAGACAGTACGTTCGAAAACTCAATAGTTTCAAACAGATTCCACATGAACCTTTCATAATATTATATTCAATATGCTAAAATCCAAATTAAATACCACATTTTGTTGTAAAAGGCTTTTAATTAAAAGTTCTTAAAAATACGGCAAATAAAAACAATAGGGAAATAAAAGTGTTGACACTATGCAAATTTCAGAACGCATCCGAATATTTTTCTTTTAAAATATAAACGAGTTCGGTCGTATTTTGTTTTCTTTCACTCTTAATTTTCAAGTTTTCGGGTAATTGCGAGATGAGAAAGTGGGATAATTCCAAAAATCACAGAAAAATCGCCAATAACTATATGAGTCTCATTTTAGAATTATCCTGAATTTTTAAGCATTGCCACGCCAAGATAAATATTTGAGGTTATTGTTTTATTATTTGTTGATTTGTTTATTTTTTGGAAGTTGAGGACTTGCAAATAAATACCTTCTAATTTGTTATGTTTGACTTTTATTTCGCATGTTTTCTCGCTTTAGTGTGGTGAAAAATGTTGTGTTTCACTCGGCAGCAAAGCTTGTTCAACTCTCGTGCTTTAAAACCCTCGTATTGCTCAAGATTCCATTTTATGAACCACTCGCTGCGCTCGTGGTTCAAATTCTGGGATCTTTCGCTTGCTCCGGTTTCAATAGTTGCACGAGAGTTAAACAATCACTTTGCTCCCTAGTAAAACAAATAACTATTATCCTGCAGTAACCAACGTTTGGTGCAAACCCAACTTTATTAAAATTAGGGCTACCGGTATCCGTGTTACCCGCAGACACGTGTACACGAATCCTTAGCACCGGCGGTACTAAGAACCCGAACGACACGAAACGCCAAGAAACGTTTCCAACTTAGAAACATTTCCAAGCGCGGGTCCGCGGATCTACTTAGAAACTTTTCCAAGCTTGAGTCTTGCGGATCCATTACAATTGAATATTCGAAAAACCTATGTTTTTATTAGTAAAAAGTGTGAAACAAAAAAATACCTACCGAAAAATTCGCAGTTTTTTACGAATTACGCAGCTAGAAATTTTCTTTGTTGCAAGTTAAATGCGGTTCAATACTTTGTTCAAATATAAAATCGTACCTATATTTTAGATTGCCACTGCCACTACACATTGAGGGCGGATCAGACACAGGTACTCGGGTATCCGTGTCTTAATTACACGGTTCCTAATTAAACGTTTCCAACGGGTAAGAAACCCGTTTCCCCGGTAGCAAAGAAACGGGTACACGGAAACGGGTACACGAAACCCGGACACGACCGAGAGCCCTAATTAAAATGACGTAAATATGCAAATTAACACAAAATATCCCGTTTCATGTCGTGCTAATAATCGTCAAAATGTGTTTGAATCTTTAACAGAACTTCTGCAGTTGAAGTATCACAAACTCGCAAGCAAGACAATTGTGAATATTTACGAAAAATGTATGTCCGTATCCCCACCATGTAGTAACCGATGTGCGGTAAGCGTCTATACGCATAGTCAATAGGAGAGGCTTACGTCCAGCAGTGGACTATCATAGGCTGATGATGATTATGATGATATAATAGTCCCCATAAGATATATTTTGTACATTGTATAGAGATTTAAAATGCAAAATTTAATTAATTAATTGTATAGGTACGTTAATTAAATTTAATTAGTGGATGTATGAATAGTAGAGATGAACTTACTAATCCTATGCATTGTTCTTAAACTACTTTATTATCATCCAAAAAAAGATAAATAATTAGTACAGTCTGTTACACAAGGAACTACTTACACGAACAAAGTAACCGATTAACGATCGCGTAATCCCGATAATACACCGGCGACACCCGATAACAATGTCATTGACCCAAAAAATATGACCTCTATAGCTACGCCTTATCTCGCAGAGTTAAGGTCCATTTTGGCGTGTCTTTATCAGGTTGTTGACATGACCGAAGTACAGACATCACGTGTTATATTGACCATTTTATCTGACCAGTCAAAGACGAAGAAATCGTGAAGAATGCCAGCACATTTATACACCGTGGGTTGTTTAAGCCCGACCGTTTTTTATACTGTATTCCTGACCACATTTAGAAACTATAATGTCGTATAAACTTTTCTGGGTATCGCCTAGTTTCAGAGTTATAACCAATTAAAAAAAAACATATTTTCTAATTGTAACTCAGAACAAAAGGTCTTTTTAACGGCCTTGGTGCCATAATGGAGATTGCAGCAATGTGTCCATAATTATGACGCTACTGGCCGTCATAAAAAGTCAATAAATTAATGGTCACATTCATGGAGATACTTCAATCCCTACTCTTACGACACCCACGCCACGGGAAGAGTTGGAGTAGTGACAAACGTAGTAGGTATTCTTACTCCCGTCACCACGTGGCTATAGTTAGATACAATAATAGATAATTCAATACAAAGAAAACTAAGTACGAAATCGTCTGGTTGACGTGACTAAATACCGAAGAGCTGGCGGCTTCCTCGGAGAACGCATCAGTATTGCGATACAGCGAGGAAATGCCGCCAACATCCTCGGTACAATGCCACAAGGGCCAATCTTAGATATAGGTTAGATTAAGTAGATTAGTCACATTTAATGTGTGTTTATATAAATTGTACAGTTATGAAAATAAATATTCACTCCACCTGCGGGTGTCGTAAGAGTCGACTAAGGGATTGAAGTGTCACTGACCATTATTTGATAAAAGATTGATGATGGGCAGCAGCGTCGTAATAGTGGACACATTACTGCAATCGCCAATCCGCTTGCCCAGCGTGGCGATTATGGGCATGTACCTCCTAATGCGTGTATGTATAGAGGCCTACGTCCAGCAGTGGATTATCATAGGATGATGACGATGATGATACGTTG